>JAIPRK010000429.1:187901-207901 GCA_025469195.1 Chaitophorus viminalis
TTCGTTTTTGAGTTAGAGCATTTTAAAAAAATGTATTTGGTCAAAACGTGAATTTGCATAAAATTTCCTGTATTTTCGTAATTTTTTTATCGTTTTTTTCGACGCTTTTAAAAAGTATTGAAAAAGTAGCTTTTTGACAAAGGGTATTAAGGGGTGGCATTTTGAAATCTGCCCCCGGCGGAAATTTTCTTAACCCGGCACTGGAAATAGGTAATAAGTAATAACATAAACAATGTCATATCATTGATTTATACTTTTGTAGGTACAGTGTAGTGGACATAACTCGTGTAGCAAACTAGCAAAATGAAAAAACGTATAACTACAGTCTACAGATAATTAGAATTCATGATCAACCATTGTATAGATTAACCAGGCGCATGGTTTCAGATAATATTAAATATTACAACCAAATGACCATGTACTGAATGAAATAAGCTTTTAGGCAGACTATAGATATGCATAGTACTTATCTTAATACAATGGCGTAGGTATATGTCTTGACGGAGGGGGCATCTATGAAACGTAGTTGTACTTATAAAGATTATGTATGAGTACAGTCTTTACTCCTTAGGTATTAAGTTATAGTAATAGAATATATGGTATACAAATAACAGCTCTAACTTATTATGTACTATAGTATAATATAAGAGACATTTGTAAATTTTAGTATAATTTATAATTTATAATTTAGTATAATTTTAGTATCTTTTGTATAAAGTCTGAAGTTCTTCGGCCATATTTGTAGACACTAATATTTGTTAATGGAAAATTTGGTATTCTTTATTTATTCTATTTTACTTTCACTGCATAATTTTATTATCAATGGAGGTATCAGATAAGTGTTCGTTAGAAAATTGGCCCACTAAACAAAATTAATATATAGGTAAGTACACCACTGCCATAAGTCATAATACACATTTATGAAAAAATTTCAAAATGTTAACTCTTCCGAACTTCGGTGCTACTAGCTATATACAACGTGGTGTTATTTTTAATATTCACGCCTATTTTTAGCAGCAGATTCGGATTGACTAATATTTGAAGTATAATATTGACTAATAAACCATAATAGTTATAAGCCCAAAATTCACTGATTTTCAGTTATTTTAAATTTGAAAAAAATATTTTTATTTACCCTATCGTATCATTTTTTTATGTGTTTGATTAATTTTATACAAATCATAAAGGTTTTTGAAATTTGCTCTAACTCAAAAATCAAATAAGGCAAACACTTGAAATTTTTACCAAATGTTTATATTGACGTTATCTATAGGTGGTTATGTTTTCAAAGTATTTTGACATATTTTGACTTATTTATAGACAATTTAAATGTTCGATTTTTGTAAGTTTTTTTTTTGAAATATCTATAAAATTTATTTGGCTGTCCGAAAACTCTTGAAAATTTAATACAATGTTTATTATAAGTTACACTAATTATCATAGAAAATTATTTTGTAAAAAACAAAACGTAAAAATTATGCAAACCACTTTTTCAAAATATGATTTTTTTTCTGATCAAAAATTATAATTTTTCAAAAAATAATATTTTTTTTTAAATTACAAAATATTAATTTTACATACAACAGTTTTCAAAAACGAAATATATGTATTATACAGCCTAAGTTTTTATCAATAATTTTTTTAAAGATTTGAAGTTGCTATAATATTAATATATTAAGTATTAAGTATTAAGTATTATTAAGTAATATATTAAGTATTTTCGAAAAACATAATTCAATCAAAACCTACAAAACTGGTACTCTACGAAATTTAATTTAATTGTAAAAAATTGACTATTTCATTTTAAATTATGTCAATAATTAGTCAAAATTATGGACGCCAATAACAAAAGTAATCGATCAAAAATGAAAATCGTTGAACAAAAATTTTATTAATTTGATTCGAACATTGAATCAATATGAAGTAAATATCGAATGCGATTTACTAGTGTAAATCAGAACAATTATTTACCTAGTTGGCACATTAGTACACATGTGGTTCTGCTCTGACAAGCGTATGACATAAAAAAAATAAATCAACATCTTTGTTTGGTAGTTCATAATGAAATAATTTATTATAAGGTACTCGTGATGAATTTATCATTTATATGCAGTATCTACATACAAAGTACACAGTGTTATTCACCGCGTTAATTTGACATCTGTATCTTTGCGTTTTTACTAATCTAACCAAAATTATAATATTATATTGCAACATTATAAATAGGTATTAATTAGGTCGACGGCGTTTCGATGTCACTGCTAAGTAACAAATACACCACGTTTTGCGGGCGGATGTTGATGTTGGCGATCGTTTTTATTGGATTACTGGCGCTTACTGTCGGCAAAGGTGGGAAAAAAAAATCTGCCCCTGTCACCTACGTCGACGAAGAAAATAAGGAAGATGATAATTAATGACGAATTAACGACAATTGGACTCATTATCCACTGGTTGAAATTAATATGTTTGTCTCCCGCATTTAACAATAAATTTGTAAAATTAAATTCCATTTGATGTTGATATAAATACTGAAAAAACATTCTTTAAAAAAAATATGCTAACATGTCAAAATATTATCGTTAAAAAGAAATTAAAATATAATGTTTAAATTAAATGATTTTTCAAGCATTGTTTATATCTCCTAATTCCTAATAAAATTATTGTATTTAGAATAATAGAATAATGTGATTTAAGTAGAAAATGTCAGGAATTGACAATAGAATATTAATGTGTTTCATTAACCCAAAACGGAATGCGTGGGAAGTAACCATAAGTAAATTTTTTCCCAATTTCAATGTGTCTGAGCCTCTGAGACTGAGAAAAAATTAATTGTTAATTGGTAAGTAAAATATCGTTAGTTGTCATATTGAATTAAATACATGTATGTATATATTACATTTATCTAATAAGTAATAATATATTATAAGATAAAAATATTAATGCAAATGCTAGAAGACAATATGGGTTTATTTATTTATTTTAATTTTTAAGCAATTAATGTCAACCTATTTTTTAACAGTTTAATAATAACATGATGTCCTTAGATATTAAGTAGATATGTAATATTTAGTATTTTAAATGAAATAGTAATATATAATATACATATATATATATATATATAATTATAATAATATTAATAACATAATTTAAAATAATAATAACTGTTTGAATCATTTTGAAAATAATTAAAAAAAAAGTAACGTCAAATAATGATAATAGATACCTAGGTATACAGAATCTAGGAAACAAAATAAAATAAATTTAAATTTTATCTATTTGCAACAGTACTTGTTCCTCTTTCAAATCGAAATCATTATGTTCTGCTCGAATGCATTTGGTTGCATTTCGTGGTTGAGAGTTAACTACTACCGTTTATTCATCAATCCATTCAATCCACTAACAAAGATAGTATCTTCAAATCTAAAAAGCCATCTTTTTCCTTCAAAATATTGTGTAAACAACAGTACGTATTTATTATATTTTCTGCCAAACTTTCTTCAACATTAAGTGCACGATGTAAGATCCTCCATTCATTACTAAGTATTCTAAAAATGCATTCGATAAATCTTCTGGCCCTTGTAAGGCAGTAATTAAAAACTTTTTTACTCACAGCCAAATAATTCCTTTCAAATGGCCTCACAAGAAATAAAAGTCTAAATCCTTCATTTCCAATTAAAAAATACTACATTTTATATGATCGTTTGTCTGAGAGTTTTGGGCAAAGGTAATTTAATTTCTAGTTTTTAACAATTTTTACAGCTTTGAATTTTTAAAAGTAGTTGAATCACTTGATTTTCCTGGTGCTCCTCCGTCAGTGTATAAAAATTTATAATTTAATTTGAGTCACAGACTACTTGAATATTTTTTATTGATGTTCGTTGATTCAATCCCGTTCGGCTTGACTACTCGACTATGTTTCCAATAACGTGTAGAAATTTAGCTCGCTCTTCATAGTCTGTTAAAACTTTTACTAGAAGGTTCTTCCGTGATTGAAAAGGGAAGCAACTTTTTCTTTAAATGTCACCCAAAGAGATCGTTATACTTTTCATACAAATATTACAAATCATACAATGTTAGATATTGTTGATAATTCAATACGGTAATCTCATAGACCCGAGATATCTAAAAAAAAAAATATGATAACCCAGGATTTCATACTCAAGAATATTTAGTATTGTTAAAACAATATTTAACAAAAAAAATAACAGAACTGCTATTTGAAAATAAATCGTTTCTACCTGCCCTAAACTACCTCATTTTAATATATTTTCTCGAATACCGATTTTTCATTGTTGAACTCAATAACTTTTGCTCACCTTACTTAAATACTTAAAATCGGACGTTTCGATGTCACTGCTGAGTAAGAAATACATGTTGGCAATAAATTTTTTGGATTACTGGCGATTAGTGTTGGCTAGTGACAAATATCACCTACGTCGGCGAAGATTATAAAAAAAACAAGAACGATTAGAATTAATGACGACCACTGGACACATATATTGGATAAAATGAATATGTTTTACCTTCAATTGTTTACATGCAATAAATCTGCTTAATTTAATGTTAGTATAGTGAAAAAACTTTCTTTAAAAAAATGTAATAACATATCAGAATAATATTGGTAAAAACAAATTAAAATTTTTTTAGCAATAAAAATAAGTAAATTTATTTAGAATATAGATAATTATTTTTATTTAATTCAATTTTGAAAAAATCGTTTTTAATAGTTCTGACTACAATACTTTAGCATTTAATAATTATTTGAAAAACATTTTTTCTTGTGTTATGTGCTCCTTTAAGATTAAGTTTCAAAATATAAAATTATAAACATAGAAATTCAGAATATGAAAATAATACAGTGTTATAGATTAAGACTATAATATATATATATATATATATAATATTGGTTATATTTTTTTTGGATATGTATACTACTTCGTTAAAATCCTACGAACCACCACCGATTGTTTTGGTTTCTGTCTAAAACTATGTCCTACGTAAACGACGCAAGAGTGTATTGGCGGCTGATGAGAATGAATTCGTGTTTGTTGCTCACGCAACACCGCGTTTACGAAGGAGCATGGCGTTAATCTGCGAAGTGGTACCTATGCAATCTGGTGGTCACGACACCTAAAAGGGTCTCGAAATTAAAATAGTGGGTCACCAATAATTTAACACCAAATGAAAAAGTTATATTGATTACGTTATGTTGGTAGGAAGCGGGTAGCATTATCGAAATAAATAAATTAAACTGACTTGCGAGGTTTTGCCATGAACTATGAAGCCGTTGATATTTTAGATTGCGATTCTAGATTTTTTATTATAGCATATTTGTCTATTATTTAACAGTAAAATGGAAGATAATTCGAATAGTAATTAGAGAAAACCAGGTGGTACTGAAAAAAATAGAGGAAAATAAATACAAAAAGAGACAGACAATTATTTTAAAATTAAATATATGTTTCAAAAATCTGTTACTACAATAAATGCATTAAATGAAAGTCGTAATTTGGATTTGCTTAAGTCTATGTCTAATTACTAGCTATAATTTCGGTATTTTCACTCAGATACCACAGAATAATAAAGAATAATGTAGATACTATTGTATGAATTATATTATATTATTAAATTCAATTGCTTATTATTCAGAGATTTTAAACAATAAAGGACAATGAACTATCCGAGTACATTTTCAGTACATACATACATAGATTTATAAAATGGTTACAAAATGTAACTTGTAAGCACATATTAAATTAAATGTAATGTGATATAAAGATTTTGAGGACATGAAAACCGTGGGGTTCACAAGACAATAAAACCGTGGCCTGTGGGCCGTAGGCGCCCGTAACCCCCGTAGTCCGTAGGGTTACATAATTTCATGAGATAAAATAAAAATAATTCAATTCGATTTGACCATCATCTGCTTATCTCTTTCATAAACATTTCAACTGATAAGGGATAACTGATAAAAATTATACAACATGTGCAATAGCTGAATAGCCTGTAACTTAGTTTATTTTATTCTTCATATTATTAATATTAATTAATTTAGTATTTTAATTGTTTTAAATTCTTGAAAATTCATTTTTACAACTTCACTTCTAAAGTTCACAATGGGTGGTAAAAAGAAAGGTGGAGGTGGCCATAATTTTGGTCGAGCACTGATCAAAGACAGGTTCGGTCGCAGTAACAAGACTCTCAACAGTGACTCATTTGTATGTAAGCTAAATAATTTTCAGTTCAATTTTTAATAATCTATGTGTGATGTGTATATAATAGCTTCATACATCTGAATTGTCTGATGGATATGATTGGGGCCGACTCAATTTGCAATCTGTCACTGAACAAAGTTCATTTGAAGAATTTTTGTCTACAGCGGAATTGGCTGGAACAGAATTTACAGTTAGTATTAATTCAACTAATTAATATTATTTCATACTGCAATGTACATTTACTGTAATCTTTGTTTTATTTTTATGTCTAGGCTGAAAAGCTAAATGTAGAATTTGTTCCCGAGAGACGAATGGTTGGTACTTTGACTGATGATGAACGATCAAAGATTGAAAATTCCCATAAGGAGTTTAAACATTTTATTAAAATTCCTCGAAGGTATTATAGTTTGAATTTTTAGTAAATATATTTAGTTTTGTTTGAATTTATCATTGTAGACCTAAGTGGGATAGCAAGACTACTGCTGAAGAGTTGGACTCAAAAGAAAGAGAAAATTTCTTAGATTGGCGTCGTAAATTAGCTGAATTACAAGAAGAGCAAGAGTTGGTATTAACACCTTATGAAAAAAATTTGGACTTCTGGAGACAACTATGGAGAGTTGTCGAGAGAAGTGATGTATTAGTGCAGATTGTAGATGCTAGAAATCCATTACTTTTCTATTGCGATGACTTGGAGAAGTATTCAAAAGAAGTAAATAAAAACAAAACAAACTTATTGCTATTAAACAAGTCTGATTTGTTGACTGCTCCACAACGTAAATACTGGGCAAAGTATTTTGATTCAAGAGCTACTACTGTAGCTTTCTATTCTGCTAAACAAAGTGCAGAAACTATTGAAGAAGGCGATGAAGAAACTAATGAAACGGTAAGTAGATGTAATGTTTAAAATGTGTATGTGTGTGTATTTATGTTTAAAAGATATCATGTATTTAAATTAGGTTAAAGAAATTGTTGAAGAAGAAGAAGAAGAAATAGAAGATGACGAGGAGTGGAATAGTTCAGATTACGAAACTGATGAAGAAGAAGAAGTGATTGGAGATAATGAAGGTAAAACATTTATTTACTTATTCTTTTACTACTACCACAGAATAGATTAAATTTTAATGTATTCTGTGCTACTACATCAACATTGTTATATATAATTCTATTTATAGAAGAATTGCCTTCATTTAAAAATTCATCTAAATTATTATCAAAAGAAGAGTTGATTAGTCTATTCAAAACCATTCATGGAAATAATAAGCGTTTATCTGATGAATTAGTAACTGTTGGATTAGTAGGTTATCCAAATGTTGGTAAGAGTTCAACAATTAATACTCTTCTTGTTAATAAGAAAGTATCTGTATCCTCTACTCCTGGAAAAACAAAACATTTTCAGGTATATTCTTAAACATTTAATAACTATTTATAGCATAATATAGTGTATATATTATATAGCATGTACTGATTGAATGTAAATTCAATGCTTCCTATTATATATCCAATTGATTTCAATTTTTATAATTAATATAAGTAATTTGTATATTATATTTATTTTTAGACTTTATTTGTTGACAAAGAATTGATGTTGTGCGATTGTCCTGGCTTAGTAATGCCTAGCTTTGTATTTACAAAAGCTGACCTTATTATTAACGGTATCCTTCCCATTGACCAAATGAGAGACCATCGCCCCCCTGTAAATATAATCTGTTCACAAATACCAAGACATATATTAGAAGACCAGTATAGTATAATGATAACAAAACCATTAGAAGGAGAAGACCAAAATCGACCACCTACAGCTGATGAATTCCTTAATGCCTACGCATGTAATTTAATGTTTTAAAAAATTTTTAGCTTAAAAATAACAGTTAATAATTTTGTTGTTACTTTTTATATTTGTCAACTGCAGGTAGTAGAGGATATATGACAGCTAATGGTCAACCAGACGGTTCAAGAGCAGCGCGTGTAATTCTGAAACACTACGTTCAAGGTCGGTTACTGTTCAGTATAGCTCCACCAGGAGTTGACCAAACAAAATTCCATTCATTTCCACCTCCAGAAGAAAACCGCGCTACAAAGATATTTACTCCCTTTGAAAACACACTTCTTAAGGTTTTTAATTTTTTTATTACTTCAGCTTATTTACATTTTAAATAAATGCTATATTTTTTAGCCAAATATTGCTTCAGGATCAGATTTAGATCGTATGTTTTTCCAAAAAACCACTATGGGTGCACATAGTAAAGGAATGAAAAAAATGGATATAATGGGCAGTATTAATAAGTATGTCAAGGATAGTTAAATTATTTTTTCTTCTTTTATAATTTATTTATTTATTTAGTCCAGCACAAGGTTCATCAAAGCCATGGAAAAACCACAAGGAAAAAAGGAACAAACATGAAAAATTAAGACGTCAATTCAGACATCTTGACGTATAAGATGTATCATATTATTTTTTAATTTAAAATTAATTTGTAATACATTACACTTTATAATGCTGTTTAAAAATAAAATAGCATAACCTTTATTTTTGCTTTGTAAACATTTGTCAATAACAATTTATTGCAAAAAAGAAAAATTAAATAGTTATAAAATTAATTATTTTCTTTTGTTTCTTTTAATTTGAAACCGATCCAATACACCAAAACGTTTTGTTATAGTTGATTTACTCTCATCAATATTCTCTTTTGGGCGTGCATTCAAAGCTCTAACAAACTCCTAAAAAAATAATTTTATTCATTATTGGTAAAAACTTTTGCAGTATATTCAGAAAATGTAATAAATTATTTAACTTACCTTAGTTTTCTCTTCTAATATTTTTTCTTTTATTTTTGAAGGGTTAGCTAGGGTTTTCTTCTTTATTTTATTCCTTACTTTGATATTTATTTTCAATGGTTTTACAGTCTATAGAAAAAAAAAAAACCTCAGATCTAATGTATACATTCAACGGATTGTGATAAATTATGTTAATCATTATTTCATTTAATAAACTTACATGTAGTGAATTTCTAGCTTTTATTTTATTCTGCAAAGTATCAACATCAACTTCATCTACAGTAGATTCTAATGTAATCATTTCTGCAGGGATCTATGGTAAAATTAATTTAATATTTAGTTAAATGAATCTCACATGACCACTTAAAATTCTTATTGTACCTTTTCTAAAAGCATTTTAACTTCAGCTTCTTTACGTTGCTTTTTAGTTTGGAATGGATTTCGTTCCAATGCATCAAAATTAGGTTCTCCAGATCCTGTGTAGTTTTAATGTACTCAGTTAGCAGATGAATTGCATTAAACTAAAGTATAACTGACCTGGTATAAGTAAACTGGAGAAACCACCATCATGACCAGCACCAAGAACATCTTCAAATGGACAAAATGCTAGATTGTTTATTGTCCTAGCAATATTATGTCGAAGATAAGCATGCTTTATTGTTTTTGTACAACATTCCTCATAAACCTAAAATTCCAGTTTAATGTTATTACTTTTTTAAAAAATTGACTGACATACATTTACATCAACAACATTATTGATAGCTACAGCTAAGCATCCTTTTTGACTGAATACCATACTTCTTGGACTAGTTCTCACTTTATAGTCTTGCAATGGACCACTTAATCTACGGACATCCCAAACTTTAATACTCCTATCCATACCAGATGTAGCCATATACCTACAACATAAAAATTGAAAATTAATACTATGATATATTAACCTCACAGCACAAATTAAAGTTTTAAAAAATGTAGGTCGATTGTTTATTACATTCCATTAGAATTTATGGCAAGAGAAGTAACCATATTCCCATGACAAAGTATTTTGGCAACAGGTTCTCGGAGGTTTGGGCTCCACATTGAAACAACACCTAAACAGCATGAATAAGAAATTACAAGTGACTTAGGTCTGAATAAAATGACAAATGTAAATACCTCTTGTATGCCCTAGACAGATTAAAGCGTTATTTGGATTTTGAGTCATAAGATTTAACCGACCCATTTTGGCGTTGAATTGCATTACTAATTTTCCCATTGATACATCTAACCAAGACAAAAATCCTTCCTCACTCTATAAAGTATGATAAAAATCAACAATTATATACAATAAGATTTTTAGTGATCATGTTTAAATGTAATATATGGTTCAAATTTAACATAGAAATAAAATAATAGACTTACAGCAGTGCTTAAGAGAAAATGGTATGGTAAAAACTCTTGATGTAAGACATTATTTAAATTCTTTAAACAATGTACTTCTACGCCTTGATTATCATACATGTAAACCCATTTTTTTTGTGCAACTGAAAATAGGTTTTCATTGTGAAGCCACCTTTTAAAAATTAATAATAAAAATTAATGTAGCACACTTATAAGTAAGTAATAATATACTCAGAGAAATTTAAAAAAATTAAATTAAGTCATTAATCTTATTATAGAAATATACAATTCCTAAATAGTAATTTATTGACTTACTTAACATCATACACTTCTTCCATGACATTTATTTCACACATCAAGTGTTTTGTAATCCAATCCATAGCAGCAACATGACCTTTTCGTCCGCCAATCAATAATTGTCGACCATTTAGTGAGTAGTCAATACTAGAAAATAATCACATACATTTATATTATAAATAGCTAATACTTTATACAGACAAGAAATAATTAACTTACTCATAAGGACCAAAGTCAAGGTTTAAATCAAAATGTTTCTTTGCACTAGTTACATCAACAGCATTCGATAACTGTGTCTGTGTAATTTTTGTTGTTTTCTCTCCAGGTTCAGCAACAATATATCTTCAGGAAAAATATGAAATCAAAATTAAAATATCACAAGCATATTAAATCACTAACTTTCATATAGTTAATATTATAACTTGATATATAATAATATCAGTTGTACATACAGATACAAAAAAACTATTTAAATTTTCAATAAAAAAGTATACTGTAAATTACCCAGCATTTTCAGGCAGCAATAAATTTGTTTCTTCCAATAACTTAGCTGCTGATTTATTTTTTGTTTCATTTACAATTCGTCGTTGGTGCACTTTTCCCATCTAAACCGCAAAATATTTCAAAAACTTACTAGAAACTTTTACAAAGATAAGTATATTATTTAATTAATATTAGTTTTTTTGTTCAATCTGCTTCAAAAAGAACAATAAGAATAAGTGATGTTTAGCTAGAGAAGAAAAAAAATAAAAATAAAATAAATAAGAGGCAGATTTGACAGAGAGCAGATGCCTCCCAGTGGAGGTACTGTGAGTTAATATTAATTAAAATAATTTTAAATTATTTTGTGAAATGTATTTAGTGTAGACGTCATGAGCTCAGAGCTAGGTGAATACACGTTTTAGTAGACAACCAATTACAATAAATTCAAATAAAACACACCAGTTGTGAGAAACATTAGTCATCATTACGCTTATTATGAATTATTATAATAAACTCTTTTCGCAGTTAAGTAGTTTACCTTAGGAATGAAGAAGTTCGGTAATAAATAAGAACAGAGATATTACTACAATACTGTTTTAAAAAAGCAAAATGTTTTTATCTTACATATTTATAAATGTGAAATAAATTAAGTGGAAATTTCAAATGCATTAAGATTTAAATTCAAAATATTTATAAATCGAAAACAATTAACAAACATGATCATAATTCTAATTCAGTGAGATCTCAGATCACTTCACGTGTATTTTATCATAACAATGCTGTTTGATAAACCAAATCAAATTCATGAAAATATTCAGTTCAAAACAATCCATGGTTGGTCACATTGTTTACTAAAATATAAAATGTTATCACAATTCACAGACATAAGATCTCAGAGTAAGATAAGTTAAATTGCCCTATTGGCAATTATTATTTATGCAATAAGCAGCTAGCGCCTAGCCTTAGCTACTTTGAAGTCCGAAGTTTACTAGTTAGTTATTAATAGGTATTATAATTTTTATGAGCTACAGTAGGCTAAGTCTATAAGTACTAATTTTATAGTTTCATAATTATATTGTATTATATAACTTAATAAGTAATTCATTTTTCTTAATAATATTTTAATAGTTACAGGTTTCTCGGTCAAACTACATTTAGTAACTCAGAGCTCAATCAATATATACAAAGCAAGTATTTTGTGATCTACAAAATGCCAGTGGCTGAGGATACTTTATCGATATCCGATGTAATTACTCAGCTTCAAGATTACTCGCCTACCGTAAGAAAATATGCTAAACAACTGAATCAACATTGTTTATATTATTGTATCAATAATAATTTTACAGATACCAGATTGCATTACTACTGCTGTATGTTCAGAAGCTGGATTTTTAACTAATGATCCTCGAATGTAAGCTAATTTTGATTTAAATAACGTATATTTTACTAAAACCCAAAATAAAACTTTTGTATAATAAACTCGATTTTTGAAGAAAAAAATATTTATGTTTAAATTATAAATCATTAAAATATGTAGTTCGATATTTATGTATTAATTTTCTATGTTCAGTTATAGTTTATAATAAGTTAAAAATTCTTTCATTAACTATTAACAGACATTTTTTTAGATAAAATCATATTATTTTGTTAATTTAAATAATTTTATCATTATGGCTATCTTGTCATATGCGCTCTACCGGAAGAATTGCGTTTGCAGTATGCACTCTATTGTTTGATTGTGCTCTACTGTGTTACTCTACAATTATATTAAGATCTATCATGCGGCATTTCACGTACCACTGCGTTTTTTTTAAAAAAAAAAGATTTTAGACAATTTATTCTTGTACTAAGTCATAATTTTGATCATGTTAAAGTGGTTAAAATGACAAACAAAATGTTTTTAATTAAGTAATATATTAGGTATTGCAATTATAAATTATTATATAATATAATCAATGTTCGTCAACGTCTCATTATTAATTTGATTATTAATTATAAATATAAAAAATTAAAATACTTGTGCCATGTCAGAAACGCGTTAAATGTGTCACTTGTATGTAATACTTCATTTTACTATCACATTTATTACGCAATATATTTTCTACGTTAACTAAAAGATTTTTCGCGATTAAAAATTGGTAACCGATTCTTCGTTTTGTATTACATTGTAAAATTCTTTTGCTAACATTTTGTCACGTGCAAATATAAAATTGTGTGTGAACTCAAGTACTGTCACCCAATGACTAAATATACGATCAAAACTTATACGATGCATCGTACAGGAAAATAATAGTGTTAATCTTTATTACCATTAAGTCTCGATAGTAAAGATATAAATTGCATAGTAGTGTGCATACAACAAGCGTCTCGTAATCGCAGGTAGGCCGCAATATACGGTGGAGTGCATACGACAAGATAACCATGATTATCATAAATAATAAATATACTCTTATTACAACAATTATTTATATTTTCAAAAATAATTATTATTATAATTAACAATTATTTAATTAATTTAGGTATAGAGTTTTCCTATTATTTGATAAGCCGATAAAATTAATTTAAAAGAGATAAAATGTTTTTATATTCTGGTGTATACGTGAACAAAAATAATAATTTCCAATATACATTTTTTTTATACTAAGATTAGATTATTATGATAATTTGTATGTCTTGTATAAGTCGGTTTTTAAACAATAATTTTAATCGTACTACTGTGCATTCTCCCCCCCCCCCTTGACGTACAATATTATATTTTGATATTTGAGCAAATTTTTCTAATGATGGAGTAATTAAAGTGTTGGACTTGCACAAATAGCTGTATCAGTACC
The DNA here is from genome assembly GCA_025469195.1 of Chaitophorus viminalis. Classification (NCBI taxonomy): domain Eukaryota; kingdom Metazoa; phylum Arthropoda; class Insecta; order Hemiptera; family Aphididae; genus Chaitophorus; species Chaitophorus viminalis. The sequence continues at coordinate 201,883 of JAIPRK010000429.1, forward strand.
TATATAATTTATATAATGCATTTTATGTTTATATATCTTTATAAGCATATTCCTAAGTACGATATATGTATTCTGCTTATAATAGAAAATAGTACTTAATGAGTTTATATAAAATTAATGAAATGTAACATCTTACAAATAATTTTTAGGTGTTGAAGTCCTTACTCATTAGTATAATTTTTATTCACTTTAATTGAGTATAGATCACAATTTTCCTTTAATTAAAAATGTATGTGTAATAAATTATTTGATTGTTTCAGAGTACGATTAATATCAATCGCTTCCCAGAAATTTATTGCAGACATAGCAAATGATGCGTTGCAACATTGTAGAGTGCGTGTGGCTACCATGCCAACTAAATCTGGAAAAGTTCCCAAAGACCGTAAATTCACATTAACTATGGAAGATTTAACACCAGCACTTAATGATTATGGAATAGTTGTTCGAAAGCCTCCGTATTTTGTCTAAATTTTTTCCAAACATCTTTATTTTATGTAACATTATTCTTATTTAAACAAAATATACTTATAATTTTTTTATATTAGTCATGACTTATAAGTAAAGTAAAAATTTGATTTCAGTAACAAATGATTGTTTCTATTTAAAACCAGTTTTCCTAATTTACTACAAATTTTTTTGTGTAATACATTTTACTTTTGGATTTTTGGTTGTAGTTTATATTATTATACTATTGTGAAATAGCCATAAAATATTCATTTACTTTATACTTCAAATAAGTTTTATTGGTAAAGTGACATTTTGATCATGGGTCAATTTTTTGAACAGATCAAATTGTCTCCCATAGACATTTTGATCCGTTTTTTTTTTTTATTGAGACACTTTTTTATACTGTTCGTAACTATTAGGACGAGGTTTGTAAGATGGAAAATTTTTGGAGAGTCTACCGGTTAAGTTAAAATCTGAGATTTGAAAATGTAAGAAATTAAGAAGAAAATTTCTATGTTTTTGGTAAAATTAGAGGCTTTTTCTTTTTATTATTTTTAATATATAAATAACTAATCAAAATAGTTACAAAACTAAAACAAATAATTCAAATAGATGAAGCCATTTTCGATTTAGCCCACCCTGCCACCCCTATATACGGTCCTGGTAGTTCCGTAAAACGAGGTTTCTGGATAGAACAATGACACAGGGGCCAGTGCCCTAACGCCCCTAACGTCATAATCCTTGTCAAAGCCCATAAATTTTAAATTTGTATAAAATATGTTAAAATCGCGAAGATTTGCAAGTTATTTTGTAGTTGAAAATTCATAAAAAATTTTCAGTTTATACATACGAATTAGTGTTGTAAAAGCACCTTGGGCATTGTCAGCTCTTCGGAAAAAATAAAAACCGGCAATGCCCCTCCCCTTACGCTTAAACATATCCGTGATAACAGATCTATGTAACATAATATTGAATATTTAAAATTTGTATAATATGAAAATTAATGACTACTATTCATAGTTTTTTACTATATATTATCCAATTAATATTATTTGGTATTCACTGTATTGTCTTGCCAGTATTGGCTAGTAGAGTTTTACACAACACAATTAAATCAATATTATTTGGATTGGAGAAAATAGTCTGATATCAAACACAGTAGTTCAAAACTTATTAGACTGAAATAAACAGAAATATTTTGCAAAATCAATTGTATATACGAGGTCTAACTGACTACAATTCATTTTACTACTGATTTTCACCAAATTAGTTTGTACGATTTAACATTTTCAATTGACAACACCTATGTTTAGGTATCTTTGAGTACGCAAAATAATATGTTTTAAATAGACCTACGTGAAAAAATTAAATATTAAAACAGTTAACATGATAGTAACTAATTATGCATATTTGTGCATAAGCACTGATGAAAATCATTCAGTAAAAAAATTGAAATTTTTGGTCCAATAAACATCTGTATCTATATACTAATAAAAGTAAAATTAATATATAATAAATTATAAATTTTTTTTATTTGGTAGAACGATTAAAATATTTTTGTTTTATAATTGACATCTAATTTAAGGTCAACCGGCTAAGCTGAATCTATTTCCCAGTTTCCCTACGTGATATTATTAAAAACAAAACGTTTCTATAACTACGCGTAAGCTGAAAAAATCCATCTATTCGTTTACCTAGACATACATTATTTAATATTAAATGTATTTTTGTTTGTGTGCCGGCCATTTTTGTGTCAAACGTATTCGTAAACGTGGTATTGTTCGTTTTGACATTTACGTTTTTGAATCTGCTTATACTATCCATATTCTATATATTCAAACGTTGTACCAATTAAAATTTATTCACAATGGACATGCAAGCTTAGATGAGGTAATCAAGAACAGAAGGTCGTCATCCCACGAAGGACATCATGGAGGCAGAAGACAAGGCGGCTCCAGAGGCTTCGGTGGTGGTGAACGCGGTGAAGCATCGAATTTCCGATGTAATGGATCTGCCAGCAGCAGTGGTGGTGGAAGTGGTCCTATGCGCAGGGGTGGACGTTTGGCTAGGCGCTCTAATGGATTCTCACCTTATTATAATATTCCTAAAATTGTAATATCAAACTTGGACTCTGGCGTTACATCTACAGCTATAAAGGATTTATTTGACGAGTTTGGTCCATTGAAAACTGCAATAGTTCATTATGATAGGTCTGGCAGATCTTTGGGATTAGTTGATGCTATGTTTAATAATAAAAATTCTGCATTAAAAGCAGTACGGCAATATAACAATGTACCCCTGGATGGATGCCGTATGAAAATTGAACTTGCAACTGACCAGTCAACTGTTGACAACCTTGCTAATCGTCTCAGTAGACCAGCATCATAACCAGTACGCGGTAATCGGGGGGAGCAAGAGGTAACCAAGGTGATCATGGAACTACTCGTGGTCACTCCAGAAAACGAGAAGGTGGTGGTGGTGGCAGAGGTGGCAGAAGCAATGAAAAAGAGCTGCCAACTATAAAGATGAGTTAGATGCACAACTTGATAGATTTATGAAAAGCAAGAATTATTAATTTCATGTGTATGTTTTTGACTTTTTCTTACATGTATTAAACTAGTGATTTACAATTCAAACCGTGTTATTAATTTATTTATCTGATGACTTAATAATTTCTCGAGTTGATAGTAATTTTTATCCTTTAATTATAGGTACACTTTTATAATTTATCTACTTTCCAATTCGTATATTTTATTCTTTAAGTTTTGAATGAGAAATACCTTTTCTATTATAATAAATTAGGTAATATACCTACAATAAAAAATATTTGGCTGTCCAAAAACTCTTGAAAATTTAATATAAGGTTCGTTATAAATTATAATTATTGCAACAAAATATATTAGAAATCGTTCTTCACGATTTTTTTTTATAAGCTCATAAAGTCCAAATTTGTATGAAATACGTCAATAATTCAGTTAATATTTCATACAATTTTTCCTATATACTTTATATACTTTAGGTTCAAAATATTAATACTAGGTTATCCATAAATTACTCTTCATAAAACTATTAAAACATTTTTACCGGGACTTTAAGAAAAATTTTATGAACGTTTGAAATTTAAATTTTTTCAAAATTACATGAAATATTGATTTATTCTCAAACAATTTTATATATTTGTTTTAATTCAAAAAGTATATTGGAATTTTCTTTAAGTCAGATTTTTAAGTAACATAGGCATTTGAAATATTCGATTTTTTTACATTTTTTTTTTAGAATTATTGTTGATTAAAAAAATTGGCTGGTACAAAATGCTTGAAAATTGAATAGAAGATTCCACAGAAGTTTTTTTTACTGTCATCTTAAAATTATTCAAATCCATAAACCTAATTATTTTATATAAGCGTTTGAAAAGCAAATATTGACATAGCATTTCAATTTTTTTTTAGATACATTTGCATTTTTATTTTTGAAAATCATAATGGTTTGTTACAAATTATTTTGATAAAATTAAATTTATATAAAACAAAATATTTGTCAAAAGAAAATGTTCTTAAAATAAGGTATGATAAAAATTGTTTCAAGTATAATAAAAATAAATGTCGGGAATGTCGAATAGATTGTTTTACTTCATAAATACATAGGGTTTTGGCCATAAAATTATGAAGCTTAAATTAGTTATTGATAATTATTCATGATTTTTTACTAATTTTTAGGTAAGGTTGAATTGCGGTTGAGTAAAAAAGAAAAAATGGCAATGGGCAAACTACAATTGGGTTGAACACAAGAAATACTGTAAATCTGAAGTAATGACTGAAATCCAAGAAAATTTGTTGAAAATATACAAGTAAATTAATTTAAGTCCATAGAAAGAAAAAAATATTATACTAATAAAAAAATATTTTACATAAATATTTGTTATGTGAAAAAACACTTAAGAGCTTATAAAGTTTAAATAACAAAGAATATATGGTATTATAAATTAATTTTTGATTTTGCACGTCATCATTCTGATCTTAATTTTAACGTTGCAGTCGCTTTTTTTTTGTTGCATTTGTTGTAATTGTTATGCATTTTTTGTTGCATCTGATGTTATCACAGTCATCATTAGCCATCATTGTAATAATAATATAATCACGATCCTTATACTGATACACAGTTACCACGATCATCTTCAGAATTACTTAACTTAACTGGTTATTCTCGTTCTCAGCATGTTTTTTGACTGTCGTTCTATAATAAAATCTTAAATTATCATATAATATTAAATTTTCTTCAGATAACGATTTTAAAAATCTGTCCATTTTCTTTTTGTATTGTTTTTTAAGCTCCTTAAATTCGTTTTCATATATTACATGTCGCCAACCAGTTACACAGTTCCATTGATCTAAAGTTTTAATTGAGTGTTTTTCATTTGGTGGATTACTTTTATAAAGCTCAAACGCATTTTTATATCTAAGACGTTTTGGTTTATTTTTTAATACTTCTTTGAAATCTTCTAACTTTTTCTTTAAACATGCTTTATGTTCAGCCTGAAAATTTAATAATTATTTTACTTGTTGCAGTGTTTCATCGTAAATACATATACATATTTTTCTTTGGTTGTCGAAACGCTTTATTACATGGACAATCGGTTTTTACCTTATGGGAGTCCAAGACATTTTCATTATTTGGGCATTTCCATTGATTATTTGAAACCTGGGAAGATTCTGCCACTCTCTGTTTTTTTAAACAACTCTGAATTCCATCGTCTGCTTTTGTTTTTCTCTTTATATCCATTGTTATGATTCGTTATACCCGTCAAATTCAAATTTCTTATAATACAGTTTTAATTGATACTTGGTAGTAATAACACTGAAAATAAATTCGTTTACACTGCCTCGTGAAGAATAATTAAACAAATACAAAACGCGTCCTGGAAATATTATTTTATTAATTATTTAATTATAAATTTAATTTAATTTAGTTTGTTTATTTACATTTCAAATAGTTACAACTTTTTAAGTCAGTTATATAATTTAATGTTATCATTTAAATTCCGTATTTTATCCTGTAAAATTAAAAATTTTGAGTGATAGAAACGGAATTAGCCGATGACGTGAGTCAATAAGTTATGGCGCTTATTTTTTCAATTATAAAACAAAGGACATAAATTATTTTGCAATGTCTTAAGTTGGATTTTCAATTCAGAAATGTCGAATTTTATGATACATTAATAGTGATAGGTCCTTCGTCCTAATTTATGCTGTTAATTTATTCTATTTCATGTAAACTAATTCTTGTGCATGCGCTAAAAATGCCACAGATTATTTTATAGTATAATACAATCTCGTGTCATATTGATGGATATAAGGATAGTGGCATAAACGCGTTGATGATCTAATCCTACTTAATTCGTGGTATCTACATGTATAGTGTTACTGTTTTGATTTACTATGTTTAGATCAGTGGTTTTCAACCTTTTTTGGGTCGCGACCCCCCATTTTTATTTTTTTTGTACTGCGACCCCCTTCAAAAAAATTTTTGTTTTATTCATCAAAATTTGATTTAATTACTGAAAAAATATTTATTT
>JAIPRK010000430.1:0-207898 GCA_025469195.1 Chaitophorus viminalis
ACAGAAAATTAATATGCTTACGTTAGATATGTTATATAATACTTTTATATATTTACAAATGTTTCTTTTATATATAATATTAGCTTATTTGACAAAATTATTATAGTGGTATATATATTTTACAACAATTATTAATTTTACCACCAAAATTATTTTTAATTTTTGAATATCCTTGTTTCGCCGTTGAATTTTTTATGATATTCTAACATTATTTATTAGGACTAAAAATGGTTGGTACTAAAAAGATTTCAATTACATATGAAACGGTAAAATGTGTGTATTTATACACAAGTATCGTAAATTGAAATGTATAATCAGTTTTTATAAGTTTCCAACCACCATAGATTCTTCAATAATGATTATTTGACAATTCTAACCCCACACAAGGATAATAGAAGCTATATCAATTATTGATCATTAAAATATGTATAAAGCATTTTCTCGATCGAATTCCAAGAGCATAGTGTACATTCATAATTTTCCACATACATTGGAACATCATTGATGAAAAATGTTACTTTTATGTCATCATCACATTCATAGAGAACAGCTCTCACATTTGACGAAAATGGATCTAAGTACGATGATCTCCATTTCCTATCGTCCATATTTTTGAAATTAGAGTCTGTAAGATGTGCATTGTCTCTGGCGAAATCTAATCCAATAATAACGCTATACACATTCGATGTATGACCAAAGTAAAACGCTGCTTTTGTTTTATTCTCAGATTTATCGCTATTGTATAAAATAAGTTTGTAATCAACATAAAGTAATAGTAATTTGGTGTTCATAATTGTTTTATTAGTACTTACCTAAAGTGATTGATCAGATCTATTATAATTTCTTTGCTCTTTTTTCGGTTATTTGGGTATCCATATCCGTGTGAATAATAATATCTCAAGTCGTAATAGTACTCGATAACCTGTCATAAATAACTTAGTTGATATATCCACATTACACATCATTTAATGTAACCAAAAATCTCTCATACTTTTAAATCTCTATCTGAAAAAACAGCGCACCAGGGAGAATCAAAATTAATGTGGCTTGCTTTTTGATATCGACATGCGTGGTACATTAATTTTATTGTTTCTGTAAAGCCAATGAAAAACATTTTTAATAGTTCTGACATTCTTAAGTAATTTAATATGTGTAATTATTACATATATAAATATATATATACACACTTTCAAAGCTTACCAAATGTTAAAAATTCGTTTAATCCCATCGTTTTTGTTACACTCTCTATTACTTTTTTTACTTCAGAACCCTCTACAAACCTTGACTCGTATTCGGTTATATCTTCGTTAACTCGATTATATAACTGGAAAAAATTGTTATTTGTTTACAGGTGATAGAAATATTGATACCTATTTCAGTTTATAAAAACTTTTATCTTAATACTGGTAAATACATTAAATCTGTTATCGTTTGATGCCATTTCTGAGCATATTATGTTTTTTTTGTCAATATTCCTGCCAAATGCTTCGTTAAGAAATATACTCGCACTGTCCACACACCGATGTTTAGGTGATGACATAAACTGAAAAAATACAAAAAATTCTTATTTAATTTCATATATGTTTTGTAATTTAGATCTCATAATCATATATTAACATAAAAAAAAACAGGACGTGAAACCGACTAATGATAAGTATCATTGCATACGAAAAACAATTCTGAACGGAGATGATTTGTTAGTCTAGATTAGGTATATTAAGCATATGATGTTATATTTAAATTGTAATATTCTGTTAATATTATTTGCTCTTCAAACGCATAAAAAAAAAATTTTGTGTATATTTTTTAATACATTTTGAAGAACACAAAGAACAACTACTGTAAAATCTTCTATTAAAATTAAAAAATAATAGCATAGTAAATAGTACGTTGTAGTTGATATTAGTTAGCTAATTTGTATCTTAAGTATGATATTGAATTTTTATTTCACATAGTTAAATGTAAATCCGTTGGTCTTAACTGCAATTTTTTAAAGAGCCAAAAACTGAATTTAATATATTATATTTTTAGTTTCATAAGAAGTATACAAATGCCAAGCAAACCTTAGATTTTGTTTATAATACACCATACACGTTTTAAAAATATTTTATATTATGTAACTCGAATATATGCTAATAAATATTACTGTAAAATGTTTGGCATTATACTCTTCCTTGAAAACGTCCTTGTACAAAATCGATAGATTTCTCCCGAAATTTTTCATATCTTCAATACCTTGGTCATCAAGAGTACTTGCTTTATTTAATGCCACATCGTACTTCCATGATTTTATGGCTTCGATTTCAGCTTTATTCAAACTTGACTTTTCTTCAATTAAATGTTGATATTTTTCTAAACTCAAAATTTGATTAATCGTATCAGTCTTAGGATTTCGTGTACCATGCCTAACCATTACCCATAACTGTAGTACCTTGCATTCTAAAATATAAATCAATCCCGTTAAAATGAGTATAAATGAATATATATTTATACAACTTACTCGGTTCGGGATAAGGAGCAAGGGGCGACACATATTTATAAGCAGTTTTTGTGGAAAAAAATCGATAACGGTGATTAATATGTTCATAGAGTTTATATGGTTGGCATTCTATATAATTAAATATAATAAGTAATATTATATTAGTGTATAGTTTCATTTTGAATAAATATTGAAATCTATTATTTTAAAACTGAAATGAAAATCATAGACTGTGTGGTATTTCAATATATTATAGTAATTTAAATTCTTAATAGATTAACTTATAATGTTTACTTATAAAACTACGAATATTTAATATTTAGAATTATGTAAACATAAACAAAGGTAAATAGTTAGCGTTTATGCATGCGGATTATCAGATGCCAATGCACAACATAATTTACTTTGTTGAACATTTGTAATTACAAATAATCATACAATAGGAATATATATAAATCGATCTTAAATCTAATAAGATTTTTAGATTCTGAACAAAGTGATGGAATATAATGGTTTCACAATGATGTGTGTTATTTTTTTTTCTTAATTTTTTTTTTTTTGTGCCTGTCATCACGTTTTGGGGCAGTAAAAATGCTTAGATTTTCTTAAACAGCAACTTTTCTGAAAGGAAAGTAAATGTAGATGGTACTTGGGCAAGTCAAAAATCCAACTTTTTCAGAACTTTTTAAAAGCGTCGCAAAAAACGATAAAAAAATTACGAAAAAACGGGAGATTTTACACAAATTCACGTTTTAACAAAATACATTTTTTTAAATTGCTTTAACTCAAAAACAAAAAATTGCAAACACTTGAATTTTTCACCAAATCTTTATATTAAATTTTTCTATACATGGTTTTCAAAGTTTTTTGGCATATTTTGACTTATTTATAGACAATTTAATTTTTCGATTTTTGTATGTTTTTTTGTTTTGAAATATCTAAAAAAATTATTTGGCTCTCCGAAAACACTTGAAAATTTAATACAAGGTTTATAAAAAGTTATTCTTATCGTAACTAGAAAATATTGGAGATCGTTACACTCAAATTTTTTTTATAAGCCCATAAATTTCAGATTTGTATAAAATGTATCGAAATCATGCTAATTTGCAAGTTATTTTGTAGATAAAAATTCATAAAATTTATTCTGTTCATACTAAAGGTTCAAAATTTTAACACAAAGTTATCCATATGTGTCTCTTCTAAAATCTTTAAAAAAATTTCTACCGGACTTGGAGGAAAAAGTTGTATGACTGTTTGAAATTTAAATTTTTACGAAGTTGCATAAAATAGCAATTTATCCTCAAACGATTTTAAATATTTGTTATAATTCAAAAAGAATAAGTCTCAGAAACTTGAAATTTTTACCAGCTGCTGTTCAGATTGGTATTTCCTTTATGTTGTATTTTTTTCAAAATATCACATTAATTTTTATGCCACCTATAGGCATTTAAAATATTCTAATTTTTTATATATTTTTTTTATAATGGGTTATTAAAAAAGTAAGTGGTGATTTATACTATGAGGCTATGAACGAGGTGCAATCCATCCCCAACTGTACAGCAGAGCGAGGCCCACCAAGTTTTTTTTTATTTTATATCAACAAATAAATTTTTTCAGAAAATTATTTGAATAATTAATAAATTAATCATTACAACTATTTTAATTGTGTGATCTTATCGAACACAGTTTTAAAATCAGCATAAAAATAAGATCTTTGCACTTAATACTATTATATTTTAAGTATAAGAATCAATGTTACTTGAAAAATATTTAAAAATCTAATAATTCATATATGGTTATATACTCAGATAGAAATTCCCATAAAAATTTAATATCGTTATGAATGTACAAAATACATGATTTAAGAAACTTATAATTTATTGAAATTAATGATTTAATAGTATAGTTTCAAGTCTCGTAAAAAGTGCCCTAAATACTTCAATATTTGTAGCTCTTATTGGCTATTGTTTCGTGCATCAAATATTGAAGTTAACATAACATATATATAAATTAAAATATGTGTAAAATATTGTTTTGAAATTTATTCTTCAATAAATTAAAACAGTTAAATGATGCACATTATAAACTAACTTCCAAATGTGGCCACACTACACACATGAGCAATAAGATTTTTTCATATTTTTTCTTTAATGTAGATAATATATTATACATCTATTTAATTTCAATAATGAAATTCAGGTTTATAAATTTTTAATATCGCTGACAATTAGGTTTTTAGTATAGCACAAAACACTGCATTATGTACGTAGGTATGTAACGTACGAATATTTTTATATAATCCTTAATAAGATTTCTTAATAAAACTTATCAAAAATCATTGTTCATGATTGTCATATACAGTATACACCTGTCATATATATAGATATTTGTTATGGTCTTATATAAATTGAGTTCTGGTATCGAAGATTATTCAGGGGATCCTTATTTATTTAATTTCAATTTGTAAATATTTTATCTTTATAGGCTTCTTTATAGTCTGCATAAGTAATATGTTTTAAAAAGATAAGTATATGTAGTATAAATTATAAGTATATGAACCAAATCAATATGTAAACACTGAGACACTTGAACATCGTACTACATTTGATACAAAATATACATAGCTGTATAATTAAAACAAATAAAAACATGTTTTTTAAGAAGATTTATTTCTTTGTTAACATATAGCACACCGTTAGTGATTAGTATAATCTTTAGGCACATAATTTCAAAACGTTTTTAAGAAATTTTATAGTAATAATTTATCACTACTTATAAAAAACATGTACACGTAATACAAAGATCACGACAAAAATCAAACACTTGTTTGAAAAATGTGTTGAAAATTCGTTTCTTAACAGCATTATAAAATATTAACTATTTAAAAAGGTTTAAGATATTGTGGGTAAATTCAATATTCCCTGTTAGAAAAGTTAAAATATAGATGGTATTTGGGAATGTCAAAAATTAAACATTTATATACTATTCAAAAACATCTGTTAAAATAATAAAAAAATGACGGAAAAACGGGAATTTTTTAGCAAAACCAAGTTTTAACAAATTTTTTTTAAAATGCTTTAACTCAAAAACGTAAAACAACGAATACTTGAAATTTTCACCAAGAGTGTATATTAACGTTTTCTATAAATGGTTGAGTTATTTAGTTCCAAATATTTTGGTTTTTTTTACATACTTATTTCGATTATTCTAAATATTTTTTTTTAAAATATCGATCAAAACAATTTTGCATTCCAAAAAATGTTGAAAATCTAATTAAAGGTTTAATATAAGTTGTATTAATCACTAACAAGAAAATTAAAAATTGTTTTATAAATTTTTTTTTTTATATGCCCATAAAGTTAAAATTTGTATGAAATATGTCAAAATCACAATATATTGCATGTCATTTTGTAGTTGAAAATTCATAGAATATTTTCTATTTATATACTTAAGGTTCAAAATTAAAATTTTAACACAAAGTTATCCAAAAGTTATTTATCAAATAACTATAAAAAATGTCCACAAACAACCAAACTTTAAGCAAACTTTTTTATGAACGTTTGAAATTTAAACTTTTACAAAATTGCATAAAATGTCAATTTATCCTCGAAGTAATGTCATAGACTAGCGGCATAAGGCGGCTGTGCATAATCGTACGGTCACCGGTTCGAATCCGGAGAGAATATGTCACTACCACCCACTCACAAACTAAATACGTAATTGAGTCTTCATAAAAATAATGGTCGAGATATAATAGCCATGATGCTCAAATCTCCCTAACAATATAAAAAAAAAAAGTATGGATGGGCCTCGCTTTGCTGTACAGTTGGAGGTGGAGTGCACTTCGTTTATAGGATAGGTTATTATTACAATGGATTTGTTAAATTTGAATACAATAATAGGTGTCATTGTATACGAATAACGATTCTGAACGGTGTTAATATGTTGGTTTAAAATGGGTTTATAATAATATAATATTTTATATTTAAATTGACATATAATGCAATAGTATGCAATTTCATAAAAATTTCAATTTCAGAGTCATAAAATTTTTTCCTTTAAGTTCGATAGAATATTTTTTATATATTTTTGAAGATTAGCTTATAGACAACCTAGTTTAAATTTAGAACCTTAAGTATAAACAGAAGAAATTTTATGAATTTTCAACTACAAAATAATTTTTAAATAATCGCAATTATAACAAATTTTATACAAATTTGAAATTTATGGGCTTATAAAAAAAAATTGAGTAATCGGTCTCCGATATTTTTTAGTTACGTTAAGTATAAATAAACATTGTGTTAAATTTTCAAGAGTTTTCGGAGAGCCAAATAAATTGTATAGATACTTCAAAAAAAAAACTTACAAAAATCGAATATTTAAATTGTCTATAAATAAGTCAAAATAAATCAAAATACTTTGAAAACTTAACCACCTATAGATAACGTCAATAAAAAGATTTGGTAAAATTTCAAGTGTTTGCCTTATTTGGTTTTTGAGTTAGACCAAATTTCAATAACCGATATCATTTGTCAGTCTAAAATATTATACATTATATTATATTTTACAAGTAATTTTATGTCAATATTTGCTGTTCAAACGCTTATAAAAAAAAAATTGTGCCTATGGATTTTACTAATTTTTAAACGAAAATAAGAACTACTTCTGTGGAATCTTCTTTTTTAATTTTCAAGTATTTTGTACAAGCCAAATTTTTTTTTATCATCGATTATAAAAAAAAAATGTAAAAAATTCGAATATTTTAAGTAGCTATAAGTGGCTTAAAAATCAATATATTATTATGAAAAAAATATGACATAAAGGAAAAGCCAATCTTAACAGCAGGTAAAAATTTCAAGTTTCTGTGACTTATACTTTTGAATTATAATAAATTTTTAAAATCGTTTGAGAATAAATCGCTATTTTATGCAATTTCGTAAAAATTTAAATTTCAAACGGTCATAAAATTTTAGATTCTGAACGGAGTGATGGAATCTATTAGTTTTACAATGATGTGTGTTTTTTTTTTATTTATTTTTTTTTTTGTGTCTGAGGACACGATTTTTGGTAGTAAAAATGCTTCGATTTTCTTAAACAGCAACTTTACTGATAGGAAAGTGAATGTAAATGGTACTTGGGCAAGTCAAAAATCCAATAAATTTTATAAATTTTTATCTACAAAATAACTTGCAAATTATCGTGATTTTGACACATTTTATACAAATTTAAGGTTTATGGGCTTTATATGAGCTTCAAGACTTCAACGAGAAATCCTATCGGATGCCTAAAACAGAACTGATTTAAGGGAACTATTGTAAATAAATTAGACCGAATAAATCCAAAGTTTCACAGTTATACGTCTTTCTCATCAAGCTCTAATACCAAAATTACTCATAAAAAATTCTTCTTAATGTGCAAAAATGAAATGTATAGATTTTCAAGTAAAGTAAATCAATAAAATGCTTTTTATAAAAAAAATAAATAAATCTCTGAATCTATACTTACTGATATTTCAAGATTTAAATTTATAATCAAAAACCCAAAAGCAGTAATTTAATCAAATTCAAGATTTGATAACTGGTTTTTAAGTTTTTGATCTAATTTGTAAAATTGAAATCATACCCGATGAATTAAAATAATAAAATTTTCAAAACTAATTATAATTTTTGATAATATTTTAAACAATATAATTCAATTTAATGATACAAATTTGTAACTTATAATTTATACTTATACATACTAGTTTGAATCGGGGAGAATTCCTAGAGATATGAGATTTATAATACAGCATACTGATATAATTTTAATCATAATATTATATACCAAAATTTATAGTGTCAATATACCTACATATATAGCAATAGATAACAGTATGATAGTTACATAATTATTAAAATCATGTAATGTAATTGAAAATTAAAGTTATACTAAAAACCAAATTTTATGTTTGATGTCGTAAGACTGTAAATTTGAGATACTGTATAATCGTAATATGGTAATATTATTTTTTTTTGTAAATAAACGGAAATTCATGATCTATATAATGCTACAGATGTGAAATAACAATATTTCGTAGCATAATAATAATTTTGATTTAAAAATGATTAGGTAATAAAGAAAACCTAATTGCTTATTGTATTTTTTTGTTATGTACAGATTGTAAACACAATTTTATTTAGAAAAAAAAGAAGTTTTTTAGCTGTTCATATACATAGAATTTCATGTATATAGTAAGCATATTATAATTAAAGACCGGATTCCCGAGCAATTAAATCTCTTTATGCTGTGATCTAAATCCTATAGAAACAAGCTATAAATCTAGATCAAGAAATTGAGATCCTACATTTGTAGATTACTTTAGAGAAAGTTTTATTGTTTTATAATTTCGCTAAATTGGCCGTTTTCTAATTTCAAAATTTATTTTGAAATGTTGTACACAACATTAAATACATTTTTTAGATTCTGAACGGAGTGATTCGGAGTGAAATCTATTGATTTTACAATGTTGATTTTTTCTTTTTTTGTGATCTGACGACACCTTTTTTAGAAGTAAAATACTTTGATTTTCATAAACAGCATGTTTCTGAATGGAAAGTGAATGTTGATACTACTTAGGCATGTCAAAAATCTAATTTTTTCAATACTTTTTAAAAGCATCAAAAAAAAAAAAAAACGATAAAAAAATTACGTAAAAACAGGACATTTTATGCAAAAGCACGTTTTAACAAAATACAGCTTTAACTCAAAATAAAAAAAAAACCGCAAACAATTGAAATTTTTACTAAATGTTTATATTGACATTTTCTTTACATGGTTAAGTTTTCATAGTATTTTGAAATTTATTAACTTATTTATAGACAGTTTAAATTTTCGATTTTTCTAAGTTTCTTTTTGAATTGATAAAAAAAAATTGGCTGTTCAAAAACTCTTGAACATTTAACACAAAGGTAACTATAATCTATAATTATGGCAACTAAAATAAATTGTAATTCCACACAAATTTTTCACAAAGTGAAACACACAAAGTCCAAATTTGTATGAAATATGTCAAAACTCTATAATTTGCATGTTATTTTGTAGTTAAAAATCCATAATATTTTTTCTATTTATAATTAAGGTTCAAAATTAAGGCTAAAATATCGTTGAGCAAATTATAGTTAGGTCGTGGGAACTGTCGTCCAACAGGATGTACACTAGAAATTTAATATTGTTAGAATTATCCTAGTCAGTAAGTTTACGTATATTTAAAATGTATTAATATTTAAAAATCATCTTAGTCAGTAAGTTTACGTATATTATGTAGAATATAAAGACAGAAGACGAAAGAATATAAAGGACTCTTATAGTGATCGTGAGACTCGATCACCATAGGGAGTTTATGCTCTTTTAAGTGTTGATAAATTTCTTTTGTGTATGTCTAAACATCGATCCAATCGGCGTATACGGTAATAGCTTGACTAGAAAGACGTACAACTGTGAAACTTTGGATTTATTTAGTCTAATTTATTTACAATAGTTCCCTTAAATCAGTTCTGTTTTAGGCATCCGATAGGATTTCCCGTTGAAGTCTTGAAGGCCAACTGTACAATACGTGGGTTTTGATGTACTTTAATTAGTGGTGGAATGGTTTATAGTATTGTGAGACGGTTTTGTTCATGGTTGGTATGTTTAGGTCTGGTGGATTACCATAATAGTGAAAAATTCTGAAACAAAGAGATGGTTTGGCTGAACATGAGATGATGATACTATAAGCATACATTGGTTTTAATTGCATTTTGCAAAAGAGCGGTTTGACCGATGTATTGAAGTGGAGATGTGGCATTAAGCAAACTTATAGAGCTAAATTTTGAGTTTTTTTTTTTTTGTTGTTGAGATGGGCCAGCGTTTTCGAAAATAATGTTTAGGTATTTAATCTGTAATACTACATTATATAATAATTAATACAATTATATTTAAAATTGTTTATAATTTGTTTTAGTGTGAGCTACGTAAGTTGCAAGTAATGTTAATAATAAATTTCAAGGACAATACATACATTATACGTTTTGTTACCTTAAAAATATTATCTATGTAGTTCTATTGGTTGAATAATTATTATTATTATTACCACCCATATGTATTTATTTTATTTTTATTTGAAATCAAAAAGATTACTGGACCTCACTGAGAAAACTCGTGTGGAGGCCCAGGGTTATCAATTTACAATATTCTAAATTAAATATTACATATCTAAAATATAACATGAGAGATATAAGACAGAATGAAATACAAATATAATAATATTACCAATATGATATTAAATTATAAAATAGGAATTGAATGGTTATAATATTTTAAATTTTACTCGCATTATATTCATATTGGAGCCAATGAGAAATGTGTTTTTTAAAAACAGGTAAAGGCATATTAGCTATATGGATAGGCATTAAATTATATATCTGAGTTCCCAAGAAATGGTATACTTTACGGCATCCGGTTTTTTTGGCCAATCTAAAGAAAAGTTATTAGCTGCGTGTCTAGTATTAACTTCATTACTAATAGGAGATAATTGGTTATGATTTTTTAAATATATAGTAATAATTTTGATGCATAAATTGTTTATATTAAGAACGTTAAAATCTCCATACAATTTTTTTGTTGATATCTCCAATCTTTTTTAGTTGCAACTCTAATAATTGAGTTTTGGCATTTTTGAAGCTGCGTTAGAACATTATCATATGCCCTCCCCATCCTATTATACCGTATGTGATTATTGATTCAAATAGAGTTAAATATATATTTCTAATTTCCTTCGATGGTAATATCTCACATAGTTGTTTAATTATATATATCATTTTTCTTAATTTGTTAGACATATAATTGATTTGTTTTTTCCATTTCATGTCGGAACACATTTCTATACCTAAATATTTATAGTTTTTAACTACAATAACTGATTTACAGGAACATGAGTCTGTTATTGTACAATTATATTCATGGATTTTTATACCTTTTATTGGTGGTAAAGTGTGCTTAGATAAAGAGTGTAGTATGATAGCTGATTTGTCGAAGTTCAGAAATAAATTATTATTACAAAGCCAGTTATCAATACATTTTTATCCTCAATGTATCTTAGAACTTCATTCCAGGTATTACCTATACAAATTAATACAGTGTCATAAGCGTAGCTTATTAAATGGCTTTTTAGATTTAATAATTTAATGTCGTTTAATTGAATATTGAATAGAACCGGCGATAGCGTTGTACCTTGTGATACACCGCATTTTATTAATTGTTCATTAGAGGTACAGTTATTTATTTTTACCAATTGTTTCCTGTTTTTCAAATAAGAATCAAATAGAGATAAAGCAGAGCTGATTATACCTATTCCTTGCATTTTATATAAAAGTTTATCATGGTTTACCGTATCGAAAGCTTTGGCAAGATCTTAATAAATTGTTGCACATTTTTTATTTTCTTCAAGTGCAGTGTAGATAAATTTTGTCACATGAGCAATTGCTTGGTCAGTACTTTTATTAGGTCTAAAACCAAACTGATTTTTAAAAAGTATATTATTCGAATCTAAATAAAATATTAATCTTGTTTTTATGATTTTTTCAAATATTTTAGTTATATTTGATATAACCGATATAGGTCGAAAATTATTAATAGAAGACATAGGGCCTTTTTTATGTATAGGTGTTATTAATGCTACTTTAAATGCATCTGGTACTATATTTTCGAATATACATAGGTTAAAAATGTGACATAATGGTTTACATAATATTATTTTATATTTTTTTTATTAAGTCGGAAGATATCTTGTCGATACCGGGAGATGAACCGTTTTTTAGTTTAGAAATGGCTTCCATGATATCATTAGTTGTAATAGGCTCAAATTTCTTTAAATATATATTATTTGATGATTGAATATTACTATGAGTATTGGAAGTAGTAGGAATATTAGTATTATTGTGATTTTGTAGTTGTATTATTAAGTCAGAGGCCACGTTTATGAAATAGTTATTAAATTGATTTGCTAATGTATATGCTGGTTCGCATTTATTAAGTAAGGTATTAATATTTATGTTAGTTAGTAATTCTTTGAAGTTATTTGTGTTGCTCTTTCTTGTTGTATATCGTTAATTATTTTCCATTTAAGTTTTGTGTTATTACCGGATTTCTATAGTTCTTTTTTGTAATATATGATTTTAGCTTCTTTAATAATATTTGTTAATTTATTCCTAAATTTAAGGTAAAACTTTTTTAGTTTTACATTATGAGGATGTTTTCTGACTTGTAGGTGTAGGCGATCCTTATGTCTTATGGAGTTAATTATAGGGGTGCTAGACCAGGGTTTTAATTTTTTGGTTTTAGAGGAAAATTATATTTCAGATGAGGCTTTGTTTTTTAAATTATTTATTATTTCCGTAAAATATTGAATTGATTTCTCAACATTTATAAGTTTAGTTATTTCTGACCAATTATGACTTTGAATTAGATTAGCTAATTTGATATCGTCGATTTTTAATAATTTTAAAGGGTTTGCTGTATTGTTACGGTTATCTATTAAATTACCTATACTAAGTATAATTGGGTAGTGATCGGTTATATTTGAATGTACAACTATTGGTATTATATTAGCTAAAGACTTAGTTTTTACAAATATATGATCTATACATGTGTTTGTTGCAGGTCTTGTGATTTTATTAATTAGAGGAGAGAAATTGAATTGTGCCATTGTTAGCAAATAATCAATAATTTTTGATGATTTAAGCAGATTGATATTTAAATCCCCTAGTAAAATTTTATACTTAGCTGTTTTTAAATTAGAGTTATATAGTATTATGTCATTTAAATCATTCAGAGCTACATCAAAGTTACTATTGGGTGAACTGTAAAGCGAATAAATTAAGAAGTCTATTTTTGATTTTTTAAAGGTAATTTCTAATGTTGTTATAGCATTTGAGTAAATTTCGGTTACAAGGACATCGTTTAGCGAATCTTTTAAGTAAACTACCACACTATCGTTTTGATTTTTGTTGTTTGTAGTCGAGTGAGTTGTATAGCCATTCATTAAGAAGTTATTTGCAGATACATTTTCTAAACCTAGCCAAGCTTCCGTAAGAACAATAACTTCAAATTTAGTTTCCATATTATCAATAATAATGCATAATTCATCAAAATGTTTTTTTAGACAACAGATATTTACAGACAATATATTGATCGCATGTTCTGTATACATTTTGGTATTTAAATTATTGAATGAATATTCAATTAGATTTATCACATTTGTTTTATCAAGTTCAAATGTACTTTTAGTAAAGTTATTCATAAATTTAGCATGTGTGAGTTATTAAGAATATTGGCCTTATTATATAATTTTTTTGTGTTATGGGAAAACAGATAACGATTTAAATTATTTAATCTTAAATGAAGGTAAATTAATGGATGGTAAGTAAATAAATAGTGAAATCCCAATATGAATATGTTGCGTGTAGATAAATCAATTAGAACCAATTTAGCATAATGATAAGTATTAATTGTTGCGACATAGGTATAGCGATTTAAAAGGTTATGTGTATATGATGTATATAGTTAACAATGATTGTACAAAAAAAGATAAAAGAAATATTGAATAATAATTAATATAGAGTATAAAATTATATGTAAAAGTTATGTGTATAATTTTAATAATTACGAATTTTAGTTTTTTGAGTTTAAATATTCATTTTGTGATTTAAGGCTGTGGATTGTATCTTCATTGTCGACACATATAATTTTCTCCGTTTCATTTATACGTAGAAATATGAGGCCATTTTTTGTCCAGACAAATTGGAAGTCGAATTGTTTTCTAAAGTCCTTGGCTTCTTTGAAAAACTTATTGCCCTTAGTAGTTAGGTTTTCTCTTATGTATATAGGGTTTTCTGGTAGCATATCTATATTTTTAGCAGAGAATGTAGAGAAGTTTCTTGCTACTTGGCGAGCTTTTAATATGTTTATTTTATCTTGGTGGTTCATAAAACTAACTATTATTCTCCTAAGACGTACGTTATTACGGTAAAAACCAATTCTATGACAATCGTTGATCATAGTGGTGTTTATATTTAAATTTAGTTACTTACCGATTTTTTGAATAAGTAATGAGCAATTTTCTGATTTATTTTCGGGTACTCCATCAATAATTATATCATTGGCAATTTGGAGGCGTTCAATGGGTTCAGTTTTGTTATCTAATAGAATTATTTGAGCTTTTAGTATTTTGTTTTCTGTAATGATACTATCAATAGCGTTAAATCTAGAGTTTAGATTATCAAAGTTGTTGCCAGTATCGTCCTTGAAATTTTGGAAACTGACTCTGAGTTGAAAAATTATTTCTTTTATTTCGGATAAATCGACATTTCCTGAGTTGACATTATTTTCTAGTCGAAGAGAAGCTCTTTTAACGTTAGCACATTTTTGACATCTCCAAATAGTATCAGCTTCTTTAACATAATCCACATCGTCCTTAGATAATATTTGATATTTTGCATGCCAGGTCAAATTGCAATCATTGCATGTTATGGAAAGGGCTGTTGTTATGTTAACAGAACCACTATTGCATGTGGGCATCTTAAAATATTATAGAGAAATAATTTATAACGTATAGTAATTACAACGTACACGTACGGACTAAATTAGCGATAAAGTGGCGATAAAAGTAACGTTACACTACGACGGTATAACGATAACTAACGATATTATATTTAATGTTAAAACTGAAGGTATTTGTGGCTTCATTTATTCTATATACTATTTATGACATTAGATCTATTGACTAAAAACTAGATATGTACTTACAATACTTCAATTAAATATTAAACCATGAAATCTCTTTATTTCAACACAAGTAACGTAAATTCAAAATGTATAATTAATTTTATAAGAACACAATCACTCTAAATTCTAGAATAATAATTATTTAAATAATTTGTCAACGCATTTTTCACACGAGGATAATAGGAATTAAATCAGTTATTGATCTTTAAAAAATGTATAAAGCATTTCCTCTATCAAATTCCAAGAGCATAGCGTACATCCATACTTCTCCACATACATTGGAACATCATTGATGAAAAATGTTACTTTTATGTCATCATCACATTCATAGAGAACAGCTCTCACATTTGACGAAAATGGATCTAAGTACGATGATCTCCATTTCCTATCGTCCATATTTTTGAAATTAGAGTCTGTAAGATGTTCATTATCTCTAGCGAAATCTAATCCAACAATAACGCTATACACATTCGATGAATGACCAAAGTAAAACGCTGCTTTTGTTTTATTCTCGGATATATCGCTGTTGTATAAAATAATTTTGTAATCAACATAAATAATAGTAATTTGGTGTTCATAATTGTTGTATTAGTACTTGCCTAAAGTGATTGATCAGATCCATTATAATTTCTTTGCTCAATTTTCGGTTATTTGGGTATCCATATCCGTGTGAATAATAATATTTCAAATCATAATAGTACTCGATAACCTGTCATAAATAACTTGGTTGATATATCCACATTACACATCATTTAATGTTACTAAAAATCACATACTTTTAAGTCTCTATCTGAAAAAACAGCGCACCAGGGAGAATTAGAATTAATGTGGCTCGTTTTTTGATATCGACATGCGTTGTACATTGATTTTATTGTTTCTGTAAAACCAATGAGAAAATTAATATATAGTACATAATATTCCAAAGTAATGTAATATGAATACTACAGGTTATAAGTATTCACACATTCAAAGCTTACCAAAGGTTAGAAATTCATTTTTTCCCATCGTTTAAGTTACACTATCTATTAAAGTTTTTATTCCAGGGCCCTCTAAATACCTTTCCTCGTATTGTGTAGTTGTTTTGTTCACTCGTTTAAATAACTGAAATAAAATGTGCTTACAGACGATAAAATTTAAAATAACGGTTTTAATTTACAAAAACTTTTATCATAATATTGGTATATACATATTCCATATTTTGTATGGTTTCTCTGTCAATATTCGTGTCAAACGCTTCATTCAGAAATGCAATCATACTGTCTAAACACCGCTTTTGAGGTGATGATATTACCTGCAAAAACATAACAAAATTATATTTAATTTTAAATACATTTTGTAAATAAGAACCCAATCCTTGATATTTACATTAAACAGGAAAATATAATAAAGCACCATTATGTTGTAGAAGTTATAAGTTGTAACTTATCGACTGTTTGAAAAATTAATTTATTATAATACGTAAATATTTTAAGTTTTTTTATATTATATGCGTAAATAATTATTACGAACTTAGAGAAATATAAAATGTGCACAATTGTTACCATTGTTATAATATCATAATTATTCATATGAAATGTTAAACATGTATATTTATTGATAGGCAATATCAGGGCATAGATAATTGTTAATCATTTATGTTTTTTTAAAAAAACTTAAAAATAATTGCTTTCCTTTTTTCATATCTCTACTGCCTTACTACAGTAGATTTTCACGAATTGAGTTTTAATTTAAACCCTCAAAATATGAGTATTGTAAATATTACGATATGATAAATATTAAATAATTAATTGATTTATGTATAATGTTGAATATATTTTGATCACGATCAAATCTATATAAGTATGGTATTCACTATATTTTTTAAAGATCCAGAAACTATGTTTAATAATATTTTATGTATATACTTTTATTAGATATAATATATAAGTACAAAGCTAACTGTCGGTTTTGTTTATATTACCCGTAATAAAATCATTTTATACTATGAATTTCAAATATATTATACTAATAAATATTACTCTAAAACTTTGGTCATTATACTCTTCATTGAATATGTCTTTGTACAAAGTCCGTAAATTTCTCGCCAAATGTTTCATATCCTCAATACCTTGGTTATTAAAAATACTTGTAGTTTCATCAATATACATTTTATACTTCCATGATTTTATATTGATAATGTCCTCTATTTTCAAAGTTGACAATTTATTTATGTTTTGGTATTTTTTTAGTGCCATAATACCTTTTACCAAATGTATTTTAGGACCTCGTGTACCATGTCTAAACATCATCCATAATTGTAATACCTTGCATTCTAAAACAGATATCCATCAGGTTAAAATGAGTATTATAATTATTATTTTTTTTCTTTATTTTAGATTCTGAACGGAGTGATTTTTTTTTTATGACTGACGACACCTTTTTTGGCAGTAAAAATTCTTCGATTTTCTTAAACAGCAATTTTTCTGAAAAGAAAGTAAATGTAGATGATACTTAGGTATGTCAAAAATGCAACTTTTTTTAAAAAATCGAAAAAAACGATAAAAAAATTACGAAAAAACGGGAAATTTTACTCAAAATTACGTTTTTACAAACTACATTTTTTTAAAATGCTCTAACTCAAAAAAGAAAAACCGCAACAACTTGAAATTTTCACCAAATCTTTATATTGCTATTATCTATACATACTTAAATTTTCAATGTATTTTGACATATTTTGACTTATTTATAGACAATTTAAATTTTCGATTTTTGTAAGTTTTTTTTTAAAAAATATCTATAAAAATTTTTTGGCCGTCCGCAAACTCTTGAAAATGTATTATAGGATTAAATATAAGTTATACTAATTGTAACTAAAATATATCGGAGATGGTTTCACTTAATTTTTATTTATAAGCCCAAAAAGTTCACATTTATATAAAATATGTTAGAATCGCGATAATTTGCAAGTTATTTTGTAGTTGAAAATTCATAAAATTTTTACTGTTTATACTTAAGGTTCAAAATTTTAACACTAGGTTGTCCATAAGCTAATCTTCAAAATGTATAAAAAAAATTTCTACCGGACTTTAAAGAAGAAATTATATGACCGTTTGAAATTTAAATTTTTACGAAATAGCATTATAATTCAATTTAAATATTTAATACTATATTATTATATACATATTTTTGACAAACATATTAACTCCGTTCAGAATCGTTATTCGTATACAATGATATCTATCATTGCATTCAAATTTAACAAATCTATTGTAATAATGACCTATCCTATAAACGAGGTGCACTCCACCCCCAACTGTACAGCAAAGCGAGGCCCACACGTTCTTTTTTTTTTAACACCAAAAGGCAATTTATACATACATTGATATATAAGTAGATTAATAAGAAACGATAGTAATGAAATTATATACATGGAAAACAGTAGTTATATTATAGACTTAAGTTTAAACTTATACTAAATAGTGTTCAGCTATAAAGAGTACATGCTAAAGTAAAATGAAACTAAGGACGAAAAAATTCAGTAGAGATAAATAACAGCATAGTCAACTACAGACCAGGAGCTATTAAGTAGGCGGAGCATTCTATTTAATGGATTATTATAGGAGTAATTAGTACGGTTTGAGTGTTTGTCTTAAACATTTATTGGTACAACTTACGCGGTTCTGGATATGGTGCAACTGGTGATACATACTTGTAAGCAGTTATCGATGAAAAATATCGATACCGGTTATTAATATGTTCATATAGTGCATGTGGTTGGCATTGTATAAAATTAAATACAATTTGAGAAATTAAAATCGCAGAAAGCTTCATGTTTTAGATAAATTTAAGATTATAATATTAAAACTTAAAGCACTCTATATGGCGTTCAAATAATGTATATTTTTGTAATTAAAATTACTAAATCGTCTACAATATAAATACGAATTATTGATTTTAGCTTATGTAAACAAAAATCAAGATATATAGAGCAGTTATAATACATTAATCTTAAATATGCCATTTTTTAAAAATCCATTTTATGAGGGTATATCTAACATATATTTTTTTGCATTAGTTATCTGCTATGGTTCATAAAGTAATTATATTTATTTATTTGGTTTGTTATAGTAATAAATCACGATTCCAATTTATTTCTAATCAACCAGGAGGTTCGTCAGGAATATGTTTAGTTGACATGGTTTGAATTAATGAGTTTTTATTTATTATATATTTATTTATTTATTGATATATACAAATGGCCTAATCCAGTTACAATTACAGTCAAATTCGCTTAATATGATGGCGTACATAACGATATTCCGGGTAAAACGATTCCAAGCAATGTTTTGGTTGGTTTAAGATGTTAAGTATAGTAATTTCATTCGCATATAACGATACGTATTTTAGAAATATCTAGAGTTTACAATAATTTTTTGTTATTATAGATAATCTTAAATGTAATACGACAGTACACAGTACAAATAATAATACATTATAATACATTATAATAATAATATTTTAATATCGAATATGTAAAAAATTCTTTATCTTCACTTAATTTTGTGAATATAAGTTTAAAAAACGTTTTTCATTAAGGTCTATTAATTTAAGTTTATCCTCTGGCTCTAATGAAGGTTCAGCTGAATTCTTAAAAAATGTTCTTTTGTTTTATAACCAGTATAATTACGTATTTATCTAACTTCTTTTTAACTTCTAGTGTATGTTTGCTATTTGCAGATTATACTAAAATTTATAAAAAAAATTAATGTTCAAATGATGCAAGGTTACAAGGTTTTAATTATTTATTTATATGATGAAATGACAACGCCACAACGGTATGATATTAAATATTAATAAATGTGTAACTGTTTCATTTTCTCTAAAAAAAACCTATTATTAATTGACTTACTGCATTTATACCAACTTACGAGTATATATGTCTTGTGAAAATATTATTAATGATCTTGAAGTTTACTTTGATTCTAAACTTTAATATAAAGATTATGCTGGTCAGGTTAAATGACAAATCACTTATGAAATTAGATTTAATAAAATGTATGTAGTATGTGTACCTAAAGATTTAAATGATGCCTCAGCCTAAAAAATATTATATTATTCTCTTGTTCGATCTAGATTTGAATATGTATCCTTAGTATGGCTTACAGATAGTATTCTTAGAAATCAATGCTTAACATCCATACAATACAATTTTTAAAGTTATTTATGCTATAAATATGGTATTCAAAGAACGCATAATGCAGGCTATGAGGACTTAAACTGTCATTTTAAAATAACATCATTAAAAAATAGGTTTAGAGTTTTTGACTATTAGACTTGAAATATTTATTTTAATTACTTCATAATTATATTAATTGTTCTGAACTCATTGAATGATTAAACTTTAAGATTAATTCTTTTAATTCAGGATTTTTTTTTTTTTTGTTCTTTATTAGAATTAAACCATTTATACAAATTATGTAAAGCTTAAGTGTTAACAAAATTAAGGTTACAGCCAGAAGACATGAAGGAGAAGCCGCCCACTGGCGACACTCCAGGTCAGAGTCGAAAGATTAAATTATAAAAGTAGGTCGTGGCACCACTTTCTTTTCAATCTTTTGGGAGGGTTGCCAAGCATTGAATTGGTTAGATTTTTAGCTAGGATGTTAGGAATGACGATTTCGAAAACCAAATTGCGAGTTGGGAATAATTTTAGAGTTATTTATGATCGGACTATTTCGTTTGAGCACTAGCTTTTCAATACCTTTGAGAAGAAAGGTAGAAAACTTGTATGAAGAAGGAATGTCGGGGGGGGCTTACCAGGTTAGGGAATAACTATAATGAATTTTATCATTAATAATGATAGAAAACTTCCACTGATGCGGGAAGTATAGGATAAACGAATAATTGAATTAAAAATTTACGTAAGAAGTATTAGCGTTTTCCTTGGGAGATGTTTGGCTACTTCGTAGGTTATGAGATCGAAACCGGGCGCCTTCCTTTTTGAGAATGTGTCAATGCAATGTTGGACTACTGCAGGTGAGAACGCTTTAAGGAGTAGAGTCATTTGCAAGGGGGAAAGCAAAATTTTTTCAATTTCGTTGGAAAAGGCTGAGTTGTTTATATTTTTATGAGGTTTAAAGACTTCGTCTAGGTGAGTTTTATAGAGATCTGCTTTTACTGGATCCTCAATGGTCCATGTGTTGTTGGTATTCCGGATATAAACCTATATTCTATCCTTAAAATATTACTAATACATACAAAATATACTCACCTGATAAAAAAAACTAGTAATTCTCTATGTAATATTGACTTATTTCATACATCAATCACCGAATTAACGGCATCATTATATTTTTAGAATTTAAAAATGTTCACTTTTATTTGTAATCTATAATAATTATGTATTGTATCAATATCTCTTGTCTTTTATTTATTTCATTGCTTATTCTTCTTTTTTTCTCTCATTACATGAAAATGGGTTTTTTAATTATTAATCTTATTATATAAGCTTAAACTAAATCATCAAATTATTAAACCTGTTTTAGATTCTGAACGGAGTGATGGAATCTATTGGTTTTACAATAATGTGTGTTTTTTTATTTTTGTGTCTGTCAATACGTTTTGAGGCAGTAAAAATGCTTCGATTTGCTTAAACAGCAACTTTTTGAAAGGAAAGTGAATGTAGATGGTTCTTGGGCATGTCAAAAATCCAGCTTTTTCAATACTTTTTCAGAGCGTCGAAAAAAACGATAAAAAAACGATAAAAAAATTACGAAAAAACGGGAAGTTTTACGCAAATTCACGTTTTGACAAAATACATTTTTTTTAAATACTCTAACTCAAAAACGGAAAATCACAAGCACCTGAAATTTTCACCAAATCTTTTTTTTGGCTTTTCCTATACATGTTTAAGTTTTCAAAGTATTTTGACATATTTTGACTTATTTAAAGGCAATTTAAATTTTCGATTTTTGTAAGCTTTTTTTTTTGAAGTATCTATAAAATTTATTTGGCTGTCCGAAAACTCTTGAAAATTTATTACAACGTTTATTATAAGTTATACTTATTGTAACTAGAAAATATTGGAGATCTTTGTACTCAAATTTTTTTATAAACCCATAAATTTCAAATTTGTTTAAAGTATGTCAAAATCGCGATGATATTTGCAAGTTATTCATAAAATGTTTTCTGTTTATACTTTAGGTTCAAAATTTTAACACTAGGTAGTCCATAAGCTAATCTTCACAAATATATTTAAAAATATTTCTACCGAACGTTAAAAAAAAAATTTTATAACTGTTTGAAATTTAAATTTTTACGAAATTGCATACTATTGCATTATATTTCAATTTATATTTAAAATACTATATTAATATACACCCATTTTAGACCAACATTATTATCATCTCCGTTCAGAATCGTTATTCGTATACAATGATACCTATCATTGCATTCAAATTTTACAAATCCATTGTAATAACCTATCCTATGAACGAGGTGCACTCCACCCCCAACTGTACAGCAGAGCGAGGCCCATCCGGTTCTTTTTTAAATTAGAATTTAGATTATAAAAAAATAATGTCATTTATAAAAAATATTAATTGGAATATTTTTCCATTTTTATAATGTCAATATTATAAATAAAATTAATATCATTAAAGTTGCTCATATTTTTATTTGGTAATATAATTTTATTTAGTTTTCATTTGATTTATTATTCTTCTTTTTAAATTTTTCTATAAACGTGTATTTTATCAACATATAATAATAATATAATCGAACAATCTAGTATTAAAATCTTTATAATTTATTATATTATTTATGTATTAATTTATGATTTATTATTTATATAAGATTTGTCAAGTTACTAATTAGTTACAGACATATGTTACAAGGCGTTCTGCTCATTAGGTAGCCGTACTTGATGATTCGGCTTTAGGCTCTATCTCCTAAGCAAAAGTAATTATTTCGTCGTCCATTGCCTGTTCAAGTCTCTGTTTTTCGTTCTCAACTCGAATATTTTCTTTTTTTTCTTCTTTGATCTTCTTTTTTTTTGACATTTTTTCTTTCTTGAATTCTTTTTTATCTTCATCTGCTTGTATGTTATTTTCCTCTTCAAGTGTTTCATCTAATTTAAATGATTCTATTAACTTTATAAATTCATGTATTGAGCATTTCTCACACACATATTTATCGTCATTTTTCATCTTAATGGGCTGTTCGTTTAAGAAAAAAGTAACTTTTAAAGTTTTATATCCGCAATCGTAAACTACAAACATAATATTACAACCGAAAGGAGTCATGAATGATGATTTCCATTTTCTATTAGTTTTCGTTGTTATATTTTCTTTTGTAAGTTTTTCTGGATCATTAAACATGTCAAATCTTGTAATTATACTCATACAATTCGACGTATGTCCAATAAATAATTTTAGTTTTTTATCTTTTGGATCCCTGTAATGAGTTTAATAGTTTTCAATAATTTATTGTTTTTAATAGTACCTAACTACATAAGAAGTATTATAATGTTACAAAAAAAAAAAAGGTAACTATACTTAAGAAATTGTAGAAGATCTCTCACAATTGGGTTTCCCATCTTTTTATTTCCATCAAGAAAATATCCATTTTTAACGTAATATCCTAAGTCTGACATTTGTTCAAAAAACTATAAATAAATAATAATGAATAATAATCATTATATTTGATAATTTTTCTTATAAATATTTTATTTAATAGATAATATTATTTACTCGAAGATCTTCAAATGTAAACACACAACACCAACTTCCGCCATGCACACATGCATCGTACATAATTTTAACCAAATCTAAAAGCAATGATAACAATGTTAATTTATTACAATGTTAGTAGAAATAAAACTCACTATTATATTGTACATTCAATATCCATTGAAATACCCGGTTCTACTAAAAGTTATATTTTAGATTCTGAACGGAGTGATGGAATCTATTGGTTTTACAATGATGTGTGTTTTTTTTTTTATTTATTTTTGTGTCTGAGGACACCTTTTTTGGCAGTAAAAATGCTTCGATTTACTTAAACAGCAACTTTTCTAAAAGGAAAATGAATGTAAATGGTACTTGGCAAAGTCAAAAATCTAACTTTTTCAATACTTTTAAAAAGCATCGAAAAAACGATAAAAAGAATTATGAAAAAACGGGAAATTTTACGCAAATTCACGTTTTGACAATATACATTTTTTTTAAATGCTGTAACTTAAAAATAAAAATTTGCTTACACTTGAAATTTTCACTAAATCTTTATATTGACTTTTTCTATACATGGTTAAATTTTCAAAGCATTTTGACATATTTTGACTTATTTATAGACAATTTAAATTTTCGATTTTTGTAATTTTTTTTTTTTTTTTTGAAATATCTATAAAATTTATTTGGCTACCCGAAAACTTTTAAAAATTTAATACAATGTTTATTATAAGTTATACTTATTGTAACTAAAAATATCTGAGATCGTTTATTTCAAATTTTTTTATAAGCCTATAAATTTCAAATTTATATAAAATGTGTCAAAATCATGCTAATTTGCAAGTTATTTTATAGATAAAAATTCATAAAATGTATTCAGTTTATACTTCAGGATTAAAATTTTAATACTGGGTTATCCATAAGTTACTCTTCAAAAAACTATAAAACAATTTCTACTGGACTTTAAGAAAAAAATTTTGATCGTTTAAAATTTAAATTTTTAGGAATTGCATACTGATTGCATAATGATTTTTAAGCTACTTATAGACATTTGATATACTCGAATTCTTCACATTTTTTTTTTATAATCGTTGGTAAAAAAATTTTGACTTACACAAAATACTTATACAAAAGGAAATTCTTTCAGATATATTTTCTATAATTATATAATTTATTTTGCTGTCCTAAAACTCTTGAAACTTTAATACAAGGTTTATTATAAGTTATACTTATCGTAACTAAAAACAAGTGGATGTCGTTTCACTCAATTTTTTTTATAAGCCCATAAATTTCAAATTTGTATAAAATATGTTAAAGTTATTTTGTAGTTGAAAATTCATAAATTTTTTTCAGTTTATACTTCAAGATTAAAATTTTAACACTGGGTTATACATAAGTTACTCATCAAAAAACTATAAAACAATGTCTACTGGATTTTAAGAAAAAAATTTTATGACCGTTTGAATTTTAAATTTTTAAGAAATTGCATACTATTGCATTATATTTCAATTTATTATATTAGAGGAACCACTATTCCAAATTTCAAGTTTATACCTTGAGAAGTTTTTGAGATACAGAGATCAGTGAGTGAGTGGTATTTGGATCATATATATATAGATTTTAAATAATTTATCCATTATAATAATAATAAAACAATTTTATGTAAGTAACAATTTATTATCAAGTTTTAAATGAATAAGAACCACTTTTACTTTAATATATTTTTTTCGTACAAATCATCTATCATACATACATCATTTTCATTTCATATAGACGTAGTCTTTTGAATACTTGGAGTTCGAATTTCGAACACATGATATTCGAATCCTTTCCGCAGCAAACCATTCCGCCACACCACAAGAATATTATTACTCTTAATATATAATAGTATATATTGCTTTTATAATATTAATGATTTTATTCTAAAATATATATGTAAAACTAATAAAATATGTAAATTTTACCAAAGCAAGATTATTATGTCTCACCGTCAGTAACTATTTTACGAAGTTCTTCATAATTTTCCACATCATCTGGAAACAATCGCTTCCGAACATTTTCTGTCACTTTCCAAGCATTTTCTTTAAAAAAAAGATCCTCGAGAAATATACTACTCCCAGGTTCATGGGGATTTTCCACTTTTATTTTATCATATTGTGGCTTCACTAACTAATATGTAAAAAACAATCTTTATTTAAATATTGAAATATGAAATAGATATAATTATTAAATATTAATTGAAAAAAAAAATGGTACCACCGTCAATGAAATCGCGTAATTATGTTTTTATTAGAAATTTTTGCTAAGAATTATAGATTAAAAAAAAAAAAAATGTTAAAGATATAATAAATGTATATTTAAAATAAATATAAATTTATATACTTTGACCTACTTTAATCAAAGAAATCTGGAAAAAAGAACAAATCCCTCAGGATTGGAAAACGGCAATAATTTGCCCAATATGTAAGATTTAAAAAACTATAAATGGATAGCATTATTAAATACCTGTTACAAAATTTTATCCACCGCAAAATTACATAGACTGGAAATATATTCCAAAGACATAATAGGAAATTATCAAACTGGATTCATAAAAGGAAAGTCTACCACTGACCATATATTTATGACTAGACAAGCATTAGAAAAATATTATGAATTTGGAAAAGAAGTGCACCTATGTTTTGTTGACTTTAGCCAAGCCTATGACAGCATCAATAGAAACAAATTATGGAGAACCTTAGAAGAATTTTAAATATCTTCAAAATTAATCCAATTAATAAAAGAATATAATTCCAACACCGCATGTAAAGTCAAATTCCGAAATCAATTATCTGAAAATTTTGATGTGAACACGGGCCTGAGACAAGGCAATGCTTTATCGCCATTACTTTTTAATTTAGCCCTTGAAAAAGTGGTAAGGACAATGCCAGCATATCAAATTACTAGGGGAATACTCTATACTTGCTTATGCGGACGACATCGTGGTAATGGGTAATATACGAATCGAGGTAACCGCAAAAACCGATGAACTACTTAAATCTGTCAAATTTATGGGCCTTAAAGTTAACCAAGACAAAACAAAATATATGGTCGTCAGCAAAGAAAATAAGATGGTAGCTGATTTAAATGTCGGGGAGTACACTTTCCAAGCGATAAACGATTTCAAATACTTAGGTACTAATATAAATAAGAACAACAATATGCATAATGAAATAAAATTAAGACTCTCAGCAGCCAAAAAGGTTTTTTTACATTAGTGAAACTATTTAAATCTAAACTCCTATCCAAAAGATTAAAGATCAACCTATACTTAAGCTACTTACACCCAGTTCTTGCGTATGGCTGCAAAACGTAGTCGGTGACAAAAGGAGACGAAGAGAAACTGCTAATCTTCGAAACGAAAATACTTCACCGAATTTATGGTCCTATCTACGAAAATGGAGATTATCGAATAAGAACAAATGGGTAAATATACCAGCTATTCCAAAAACCAAATATAAAAGCATTCATCAGAAGTATGAGACTCGAATGGGCTGGGCACTTATGGAAAGAGACAAGCATATGCAAGCAAGTTCTGATGGGCAGAATCAATGATAGAAGACCCAGAGGCCGCCCTAGACACAGATGGATGGATACTATAAAATCAGACCTAGCAAAGATTGCACCAGAAACAAAACTAGCAGGAAGTGAAAATAGAGAGAAGTTGCAAGAAATTGTGTAAGCAGCGAAGGCCTTCAACGGGCTATAAAAGCTACAAAAAAAAAAAAAAAAATACTTTGACCTAGATAATATAATACTAAATTAATTATTAAAATCTAAGTGAAACATGAATTATTTTTATTTCTATATTATCATTAAAATATCGATAAGATGAATTGTTTGATCATCATAAGCAATAATGGTTTTTGATTAGAAACATTGTTTCATTCGTTCGTCTTCAAATTCAGATTTAATTGAATATGAACTATTTGAAGTAGAATATTCAAATTTTAATTGGCTATTGCCTGTTTGAGATATGAAAAACATATAGACTGTTTAAAGTTCTTAGAGTTCTTTAGTCCACCTGAACTATATTTCTTTTTGTATGAAATAATAGGACTATTGGTATTTAACAAGCATTTCAAGGACAACCATATTTGAAAAACCAATAAATATATTATTGATTATTTTCATTATTTAAAAGTATTCAATGGATTACAGCGAAACATAAGACTAAAATACTATACTTTTAATCTTCTATCTTCTTTCTTCAAATGCCTATTAATATCGATTTCATCATTATCTCCCGGGTATAATTTTTTTAATATTTTTTTACCACTGACCAAACATCTATCTTCTTCTGCCGACACAGCCTGTAAAAGATGAAAGTAATTAATACTATATAAATGTATAGTTAACAAACATTATATAATAGTATAATACCTACCTCAATTTCATCTGCTGTAATATTATTCACTAATTCCTTCAGTTTGTCGTGCAACCTTTTCCCTAATTTCAGCATAGACTTTTTACCGTTTGCATTCAGATCTTTGTGAGAGCCTCTAGCCAATACATTTTTCCAATTCATTATTTTATTGATACATTTTTTTTGAGTGTTATTTAACTGCTTAGCGTTTTTCGAATTATATGTATACACTTCAATTAGTTTCTGTTGAATGGTTGGTATTAATTTGTCAGTAATGTCATTTAAAGTTTCTTCTGATGGATATTTTTCTCCATGTCTTGCTAGTATCCATGCTCTTATTGGCTTGCATTGTTCTAATTAAAATATACATTTTGGTACAATATAAATATAAAATACATTTTTCAATAAAATAGTTGATTTGTATATTAATTTTGTGTTTATTCAAGCATGTAAAAACTAATGCAGTTTCATCAAAATAATTTACCAATGATCTTTATTTCAATGTATAATTAGTAAATAATTAATTAGTAATGATACTATGGTAATAGGTTTAAAGGATTTATCGCTAAACTAATAATATTTCCCTTAACTCGAGTTTATTCATAACGTTATAGATTGAAATCAACCTTTTTGCTATATCATTACCAACTAATTTTTAATGTGGCTTACAAGTGCTTGGTACATCTATTAAAATAGATTTATTATGTCATTTACTCATTTATAAAGTGATATCCTCTCCCAACTCAATTATCGTTATATAATAAATTTTTAATTACACCGATGACCTATAATATATAAGAAAACGTGGATAAAGCGACCATTGAAAGGAGAATGATATAATCAAGTCGGTGGATTTCTTTTCAATAATAGATACACGACATGAAATTATATTTTCTAAAAAAAATCGATTTCGTCATTTGTATTTACCAGTATAATATACTGGTATACATCGTACTTATAAATAAATACTTAAATATAAATAATGATAAATCATATTTAATAAATTACTTATTTAGCTAATTTTCAATGTATTGGGTAAAGTGGCCTATTGGCTGAGTATCCATATTGATCAATAATAAATAAAATTATTGAATTATTTTATTTTATAACATTTTATTAAATGTAAGTGGCTTAAGGAAAAAATGTAAATACCTAAGTATTGTATTACTATTAATTAAACGCAATTTCATCCTGATAAAAGTTGAAAAAAATCAATACCTGAAAATGATTTTATAATTTGCATTTCTTTAATTAATACACAAAGAACAATAAAATATGTATTTTATGTACTTAATCAAATAATATTAGTGACGCTGATTTTGAGAAAAATGTATAACCACTTTATCCGTCATTATGATAACTATTGTTATCTTTTCTAACAGCAAATATTTTAAAAAATAAATTAAAACCAAACCTTCTATGACATTTGGCGAAGACGTGCTAAACATTCGGCTTGTATTAAAATCATGTTCAGTGTATATAGGATAATCAGGATCGATGGGTGTTAGATCACATCTCATAGAATTCACCAGAAATGTAAATAATATGGCCGCAAAAACAAACATGGTCTAATGTAAAATAAATTATAAAAATACTTTAGTCAAAAAATTTATAAAATTTAGTTATCTTATACTACTAGTATAATATACCTGCTCATATGGATTTAAAATATATTCAAATCTATAAGAAATTAGATTGTAACTTACTACTATAATAATATCTCGTATCTACTAACGATAAACCTTTAAACAATCTCGTATTCTAATACAAGACAAAGAAATTGAAGTACTACTTAGAAGCCTTTATAAAATTAATTTTGATTTATTTAGTATCATATGCTAACAATTGCAAGCTATTATTCCCATCAAATATTTTAATTAATATTTTAATAACGTTTTAATTTTATCGAAGAATGATGTTTTGAAACTTCATGATAAACAGCTTTAAAATGTTCAACTATATAAAACTACTGTTATGCAATATTAATGAATAGAGCAATTATATTTCTTGAAGTTTATTTTCGTTAGATATTAAAAACAACTCTACCACTCTATAAAAATTAATTATATTGTATACATAATACATAAATAAATTACAAATGATAATAGTTTTATATTCTTATTTAATTTTTTTTATATATTTTTATCTTATAGATATTTAAGTCTCTATAATTTGGAAAGGATATATTTTCCATCATAAAACAAGAAATGAATAATATGTTATGAACTTTATAAATTTAATATAATATAGGCTTTTAATATAAATAAAGCTATAACGTTAATTAATTAATTCTAGACTACTTACTACCAAACCAGCGTAACTTAATGATGTACCACTCACTGTAGGATCGAAATAAGGGAAAATTATGCAAATTACTGATTGTTATTACTATTATTACCTACAAAAAATAGATAAATATATTGTGATGATAATTAATTTTATTTAAAAAAAAACTTACACACATTCAGAAAAATGAAAATATTTATGTTAATTTTTCATAAACACAAAAATATTTTTTTCGATTAAATTTCTAAATAAATATCGGTTACAATAATCTATAATATTTAAGCTCATATAAATATTCTTCTCGTTATAATCGTATTATAATCGAACATTATTTGTATCGTGTGCAATTTATTCCTATTACAATTTTCCACTCATTAATGTATTTCGCAAAATGTTAGGATATAAAATTACGAAAGACAGTTCGTTATTATTAATAAGAGCTATTTAATTATTAAAAATAAGATTTAGTATTTAAAAAATCATTAATATACCAATTGTTTTCTATTATATTTTATTTCATTATTGAAATGACAGCATTTCATACATTTTTATATCACTAGTACTATAATAGTAATTATCACTTGAATAGCAGTACTTACTTACCAACGACTCGATAAACCATAAACCTCTAAGAAGGAAGTTTTAATTTGTGTTGTATAGAAAATCATAAAGTCTATGTTAATAACATCGATAGTGACGCTGCTTGCAGGAAATTTGTAAAAATATTTAAAAAGTTACACAACTCAGAAACCAATAAGTAACAGTTGGCTTACCAATATTATGTTGTTTACTTACATAATTTTATCGAAGAGTCTCCCATAATATCGTATACTCCTATTAAATTAAAATTGTCATATAAAAAAATAATATTTCACATGTATCACTGATCAATACAAAATTATTTTACACTAATAATTGAACCTTTTTTTCCATTAAAATATCTTTACAAATAAATAAATCTTCAAAAAAATATGTTTTTATTTGTTTTAATTGTGCAGCTTTGTATATTTTGTATTAAATGTGGTACGATGTTCAAGTGTCTTAGTGTTTACAAATTGTCCAAGTACAAATACGATATACCTTCATGGCCACACAGTATAAGATATTTTATACCTCAGTAAAATACACTTATATTTTTAAAATATAATTGTATCAACGACTCAAAATACAACTTTGACAATCAAAAGCATATAAAACATTATCAACAGTGATATAACAATTCATACTGATCAAATATGATAGAGATATATAGACTTTAAAAAGTCCACAAAGATAATATAATTACAAATTGAAATTTAATAAATAAAGATCCCAGTGAAACCTTCGACACCAAAACTCAATTTATATAAGACTATATAAGTTACCTATATACGACGGATATATAAAAAAATTAGGAATAATGATTTTTATAAGAATTATAAGAATAGTTTATTAAAGAATGTACCTATACGTATACAATATAATTTATTTTATTATACAAAATAATTGTCAGCGAAATTCAACTTTAAATGCTTATTAAAAATTTATAAATTTAAATGTATTTATTATAATTATGAAAGTGTATAATACTTCGTGCACTTTAAAAAAATTATTAGAATAATCACTTATTGTCCACGTGTATTTGATCACATTCATAAGTGAGTTTGTAATGGGCATACTTAAACTTCTTAAATTTATTGAAGATATTATTTTCCAAATCACTAGTGCCTATAAAAACTTAAATTCCTCAGCATTTTGCTATACAAAGTAGGACAGGAAAATCTTTCAGATATATTTTATGGTTTTTAGATTTTATATGAAAAAAAATAAGTTACCATATCCCATAAATATTCGAATTTAATGTTTAGTAACACTATATAGGCTTGCTAAATCCTGACACCCACCTCCACTCCTTCAAATTTAAAATTATAATTAATTACCATAGGTAAAATCAGAAATAATATTAAAATTTCTAAAAATTATAATTTATAATTATAGTTCAAAACTAAAAGATGTACATCAATATAAAAAGTATTTTATTAAGTTTTATTTATTTATTTAGTTATGATTTAAACATAATACTTCTTAATAAAAGATAAGCAACGAGCAGTCTACTAAATCTAGTCTACTGTTATTCTCATTTTATACACAGTAGAGCTTCGATTATCCGCACTAATTGGGACCGAAGGGGGTGCGAATAATCGATTTGTGCGTTATGAATATAATATTCATACATAATATATGAAATATAATAAAAAAATATAATAAAAATATAATATATTTATTTCAAATAAAATTCAATTGTTTTTGCACTTCCAATTAACTCCATTTTTTCGCCACCAAATCCTTTATTCATTTTAATAATAAAAGTTCGGTTGTATTACACTCTGATTGTTGTTCAAACCACTGCATTACTGGCTACGATGGTATTTTCATATATTATTTTATTCCGTCTTGTAAACAAGTCATTTTCACATTTTCAAAAAATATACCTACGTGGTTATTTTATAGGTTATATTATAATATAATATGATTGGAAATGTTGTATATTATATAATACCATTATAAATTACTTGTCTTTATTTTATACATGACATTTTTTTTTATTTCATGTATTAATATTTTCACTATATTTTCTATTATATTAAAAAATTGTTAAAAGGACTACACCTATATTTCATGGAGTACAATCGTGTTACGTTTCTTGCAGGTAAAAAGTTAAAATGGGCCCAATCGTGTTACATGTCTTTATACTATCATAGTAAAGTATTATTTCATATATTTATAAAATCATGACGTAAATAATTGTACTTAAAAATGCATAAACACTAGTTTTATATAGCATTAAAATGTTTCAGATTTTAGTTTTGTAGTAAAGTAAGCACCTAATGTGACGTCTCGCAGAATTGGAAACTACAGCTGGTTCATCATATGTTACCGAAAATATGGATAATTCAGGTATTTTGCAAATGTTTAGGCATTATGTATATTGCCGATCAGTTTTAGGCAATGTAAATAAAACATAATATATTTTTCAATATTATTTTACGTATAACCTAGATATTTTATAAAATACCAATTATGTAAAATGCCAATTTTTTTAAACAAAGAAAAAACAATTTACTGTATGAAATATTATATTAAGATTCTTATAATTCTTATACATTATTATTCGTATTACTGATAAAATTCAATTTAAATCTATTATATTTTAGATTCAGAGTGATGAGTATATTGATTTTATTTTGTGTCTGTCAACACGTTTTGAAACAGGAAAAATACTTCAATTTCCTTTTTATAACTTTTCTAAAAGAACAGTGAATCTAATTGATACTCCTGACGTTAAAAGTAAAAAACTATCAATAATTTTTAAATGCATCGGAAAAAATTCAAAAAAAATAACGGGAAAACTTCCTTTACGCAAAACCACTTTTTGACATAATAAATATATTTATTTTGCTCTAACTTAAAAATGAAAAACCCCCACAAATACATGAATTTTTCGATAAATGTTAATACTATCGTTGCTTATAAGTATACCTACATGGTTAAGTTTTTAAAATATTTTGCCTTTTTTGACCATTTTATAGACAGTTCAAATTTTTCATTTTTCAACGTATTGATTTTCGAAGAATTGATAAAAAAAAAATTAGGCTGCCTAAAAATCTTAAAAATATAATACAAGGTTCAATTTTTACTTATTGCAATTAATAAAAAACCGACATTTTTTGTCTTCATTTTTTTTTTTTTTTTTTTAATGCCTTATGTTCAAATTTCTAAAAAATATGCCAAAATTGCGATAATTTGAAAGTTATTTAGTAGATGAAAAATCATAAAGGTTTTGGTATTTATTTTGATCCAATTGAACTTAGGATACTTTAAAGATCAAGATTCAGCTTGGCTAGTCCAACGTCTTTTACTAGCAAACCAAATTTTAAGAAAAGAGTATTTTTCAGAGATGTAGACCTTACGTATAAAACAGTAACATAAGGAAAATAAAGAAAATAAGTTAATTAGCCAAATATATGGTATCATGTACTAATGTGAAAACTAACAAAATCAAATCTTGAGCTTCAATTTATTTTCTGTTTGTGTAAATAATTTGAGTGTGTAAATTTAAAAAATTATAATTTAAAAAAGCAAACATTGTTGTAGCTAGAAAAAAAAAATAGTGTCATGTTTATAAATTTCAGAATTATCTACAGAACTTGGCATCCATTTAGATTTTAATTATTTTGTCGGTAGCAAGTTGACAACCACGCATATTTTTCTTAATACTAAACTTGGTTCCTATTTTCACATTTATGATTTTGCTGGAATATTATTACTTTTGGGAAAAAAATTATTCTTTAAACTTAAAAATGATCAGTAAAATTAATATTTTTTTCTGAGTTTACGCTACATATTTTTTTATTTATAATAAATAATATCATGTCTTTTACTATTTTTACATTTTTTGGATGTTAGAAATATAAGAGTACATTGTCTATAATTGTCTCCTACCTAGTGCACAATATAGGCAGGGGCGTAATAACAGGGGTGGTGTATGAGGGATAGATCCCCCCTCATGTGCTGAATTTATATACTGTAGTCTTACAAAATACAAAATACAAATTAGTAATAAAAAAAAAAGTTTTAAATATTTAGTTATATTATTGTTATATCAAAATAAATGTTAAATAGTGGATTTCACTTTAGTAGTTATTATTAATATTTTTTAATTTTTAAGCATAAAAAGTGCCCATTGGACGTCACACGCCGACCTATTTTTAGTTATTACAGTGCCTATTTACTATCAACTATTTACCACACATTACACACGATTTTATATAATCTGCGAATCTACAATTTGTACAGACAATAAAGAAAACGTATAAAGCACGGTTTACGATAAATGGACTCCTAACTTATCATTAATTGGTTGTAAATTTGGTAATTGCCCTATGCGGCTATACAGTTTACATTTGTAATTATATGCATCATTCAATAATGTGTTATTTTTTCTAAAATTAATAAACAACCCCTCTATCGACACGCGCACAGGAATTACAATCCCTACAATAAGAATGTAACGATACACAGTCGTCCCTTCCAAGGCGATCATCCATTGAAGGCCACCGCCTCGGACAAAAGAATGATGGTACGATACCACCGCACATCCTTTTCACATATAGAACAGTCTCACAGTGTCCCTTACAGGACCAACATGGAGTCTCGCAGAGTCTCTGAACGGGACCGACAAATCGGAAGTCGACTGCACGCCTACCTATACTTGGTAGCAAGTCGCCAGTGTGTGCAGACGGACTTCGCAGAATACTAACAGTTTTTTGTGACAAGCCACCTTTTTGAATATTATTAAATTCAAGTGATTTTTTGTGCAAATGTGAAAGAGTTGTTATATTTGTCCATCTAAATCAGTGTCTGTCTCAAT
Organism: Chaitophorus viminalis; assembly: GCA_025469195.1. Lineage (NCBI taxonomy): Eukaryota > Metazoa > Arthropoda > Insecta > Hemiptera > Aphididae > Chaitophorus > Chaitophorus viminalis. The sequence continues at coordinate 36,084 of JAIPRK010000430.1, forward strand.
CTTTCACATACCTACACCTCATTTCCAAAACAATTGCAGTTGAGAGGCTCATCATTTACGTATTAAGAACGAAGCCGATCGAGGTAAGTAATTTAATAAACATAAAATGATAGATTTCAACGCTACACAGTCACTCTGTTTGGCTCTCGAACTAATTTACCCCCAAAGTGATAACCCCAAATACAGGTATTGGTATATTGGAACTAATTATTGATACTCTACTTCTCACCTTATTTTTAAGTTATTACACATTGATCGCCATTTGAAGTCCCCCCACGAGTCTACAAAATATTTACATTTATATTGGTTACAAAATATTTATATCCCCTCCCATAAAACATTTGTAAGTACGCCACTGCAGTATAAGGTCTTATACAGTTGTAGATAACGAAAACGAAATTTATTACATTTATTTTTATTCCAATTTACCCCATAAGAAGAGATGTATAGTTTTAAAATATATAATTAATGGCTTCAAATTTTAAATTGTTTAATCATTCTATAATATCATAGTATTGTCCCTTATTTTGTTCATATATTTTTTCATGTACAGGATAAGTTCAGTGGTGTTCCCATAGGGTATACGATACTACATATATAGCATATATAAATATGCATATATTGTCAAGCAGTTCGTGAAAAAATAAAAAATATAATACAACAATACAGTTTAAATACATTTTATAATTGATATTAAATTTTTACTTCAAATAATCAGCTCATTACTATTTAAATTGTTTTGCCATCCTCATTACAGTCACCGTATTAATCATAAATATTGACATATTGGGTGACTCGTCGGCGTATAGTTAACTCGCGACAACATTTATGGGAACTTCACTGGATAGGTTTTAATATTTACGTTTCCCAGTTGAAACCAAAGAAATATATTTTAAACTATTCGTAAAGAATTACTAAAAACTCTAACTCTTTCTTATTTTTAAATAATAATCATTAAAAATTATATTATTTTAGATTCTGAGCGGAGTGATGAAATCTATTGGTTTTACAATGATGTATATTTTTTTTATTTTTTGTTTTCTTGTGTGACGACACCTTTCTTTGCAGTAAAAATGCTTCGGTTTTCTTAAAAAACAACTTTTCTGAAAAGAAAGTAATATAGATAGTATTTGGGCAAGTCAAAAAATACACTTTTTCAATATTTTTCAAAAGCATCGGAAAAACCATAAAAAAATTACAAAAAAACGAGACATTTTTACGCAAGTTCACGTTTTGACAAAATACAATTTTTTAAAAGCTCTAACTCAAAAACGAAAAACCGTAAATACTTAGAATTTTCACCAAAATTTATATTGGCGTTTTCTACTCATGGGTAGATAATACACATAAGTTTTCAAAGTGTTTTGACTTATTTATAAACAATTTAAATTTTCGAAGAAATTTTTTATAGATACTTGTAGAAAACTCATGAATAATCATATGTTAAAATGTTGGACCCTAAGGTAACTTAATATTAAAAACTGTATGAATTTTCAACTACAAAATAACTTTTGTATAAATAGGTCTTTAAATGAGTCAAAAAAATTCAAACTACTTGGAAAATTTAATTATGAATAGACAACGCTGATATACACTTTTAATGAAAATTTCATTTACTTTTAAATAAAATTAAAGCGTTAAGTTAATGTGAATTAAAATTCTTTAAAATTCATTACAACTAAATTTTAATTTTTAAAAATACGCATATAAACCATACAATACATAATATTTTATTTACCTATTTGACATCAGTGTAACAACAATTAACTTAATTAAAATGATTGAACTGAATGGTTTAACTGAAAAATAAAATAAACATTTTTAAACATAACTAAACAGTTAATAAACATGTAGACACTTAGTCATAAGTTTGTTATCGATGAGTGGGAGAGAAAATTAATAAAAATGTTATAAATAAAATTATCTAATAATAATTAAAAAATAATAACAATAAAAATGTAGTATAATATACGGTATAATGTAATAATCACAAAAAAAGGAATAATTATAACTCAAGTATAATAGTAAAATGACTCATAAGTTTGGACAAATGACCGAAATTAGTATATGCTAATCGAAAATTAGATGACCGCAACTAGTACGTATATTTTTCGATTTTAACCACAACTCTTTAAAAAAACCAAGCCACCAGCGACAGGATTCGAACTGACGAATGTCCGTTTACTAAGCCGCTTTAGTTTGTTCCCATCGGCTACGGCGTCTCTAAAATAATTGCATATTATTTAAATAATTGTATGATTGTTTTAATTGATATAATACATCAAACAAATCATACAATATTAATCCTTGATTTAAAACTCTTGAACAATAGACAGTGAACTGTAATACCCGTATTTCTACACTGTGCGTAAAGTAAACAGATAAGACGTAATATATTATACTGTTGGGATCTCTTTATAAGTATGTGTAATTAAAATAATCATGTACTCATAAATAAGTGATTGGCATTAAATTAAAATTACAATGGTATTTTCCTTTAACACACTTAATAGTAATGTCTAACAATTTTTTTTTGTTATAAAGAATACATTTTTTTTATTGTTGCACTTTATTGTTTACAATTTTTTTACTCCAACATGAAGCTTTTCGCGTTTGTATTCTCGCTTATATTATTTAATAATGTTAAATGCCAAGAAAATCAATGTTATCAGCTTATGAATAATACTTATTCATTATTTGGTTCAAAATCTGTATATAGTTCAGTATCAGCCAAACAAATCTACACACAACCAAGTAAGTTATGCATAATATGAGTACATATATGATAATATCTTTTTATATAGACCTTGTTATCTTTTAAAAATTATCTTTTTTTGATATTTAATATTTTGTTTGCTATCGTTAAACATTAATATTACAATAAGGTATAGATTTAAAAACTGTTTCCATTCATATAATATTTGAAGGAAATTAAAATTGTTCTTTAGGAGCAAATAGCAATGACAGTATAAACTGCGATCTTCAGTATGATTAAATAGAGATGTGAAATTGTATAAAACTGAATATCTGATCTTAAATTTGACTTAATAATACACCTTTTGTGTGAATAGAAGTATAGTAGTGTTGTACTAATAAATAAAAATACATATTATTCTGCAGAATTGGTGAAATGTATGATATTCTTTTCTTTGACTGCGTGCACAAATACATTATAATCTATAAATTCAAGGACTAAAATGATATAAGCCATTTAAATGTATAATCATAAATGTAATCTAAATTTATCAAATAGTATAAAAATAAAAAAATTAAAAGTAACATTTTGATAACTTTTATGATAATTTAATTCCTAAAGAATAAAGAGTATCAGTTTTAACCATAGAGTATAACTGATATACTGAACATTGTAACTTAACCTATCATTGAAAACTGACAGTTGCTCCACATTTTTCACAAATGTTTTCATATTCGAGTTATGACCAATATTGATATCATTGACGATCAAATTTCATATGTAATAAAATAACATGATCCATCAATTTAGAGATGTACATCCCGAAAGATTGACAAAAAACCAATTATAATATTGTGAAATATTATGGTACTCTAAAATTCATCTTTCTATTTGACCAATGTATGACTCAACTAGGATAAGATAAAATGATTTGTGAATTAGTATGATATGGTTCACCTATTAAATTAATGAAGTGTCTATGTTACCTAACATTGAACTTAGTATATAGTATTTAAATACTCACATTAAATTCATGATTTTCAAAAAATATTTCTTATTAAATAATATGAAAAGGTAATGGAAGTGGAGTGGGATTTAAATATCCAAACTTGTCTATGCCACTATTTCTTTATACTAAACATTGTTATACACTTTTAATTAGATTGCAAGACATTACAATTATGGATGCTATCTAGGCATGGTACACGACATCCTCATGAAGATCAAATTGAAAAAATTACAAAACTAATCGATTTAGCAAAAAATATTAATAGCGAAAATGCAAGTTTATGCTCGGAAGACATCAAAGCGTTAAAAAAATGGAACTTTAACTTAACTAAAAATGATAGTTGTATACTCAATAGCCAAGGTATTCGTGATTTATCGTCTTTGGGAATAAGACTTAAAAATGTATATAAAGATATATTTGATGAAGCTTATAATCCTACGACATACCAAGTAATATGAAAATATATACCTTGTTTAATGTTTCTATAAATTAAAATAACAAATTACTATGATTTTTCAGGTGTTATCATCACCTAAAATTCGATGTGTAGATAGTGCATTTTACTTTCTTAGATCTGTATTTAATGAGAATATTACAAATATACCATTGCGGCATACAGATGACATCAGAATAAATGTACTTGTAAAAATGATTTTATTTTGAAATTATAATTTTTAAATATACTATTGATTAAACATAGATAATCATACTATAATATTATAATATTTAAAAGATATCGAAGTATAAATACGATGATGATGAGTTAAAAGGAAGTGGAGAAGAAATGAAGAAATTTGAGGATAGTATAATCATTCAACAATTAATTATCAGGGTGTCCAAGATTCTAGGATTGGAATCTAAATTGACAATAGGTACATTTTATATACATATAATATAGTTTTAAGGTATATTATATCGTATTTACCTAGTGAAAATGATATTTTCCTAAAATGGATGTCTGATGACACCATTTAATACAGGTAAATACAACCAATAACCATAATAAATATTTTACTAAAACTAGCAAAAATAATAATTTTTATTTTAATATTTTACTTTCACTTTTTTATTTTGAAATGAGGTTTTTATTAAAAAAAAATTTCAACAAAATATGTATATTTGTACTAAATTTCAAATCGTTCTTAACATGTGAAACGTATTATGATTTATCATAACTACTAAAAAATGTATACACATAATGCAATGAACACGACGAAGATCAAACAATTATATAAAAAAGCCGTTGAGAATCCGTTACTCAACAACTGTATAAAATTTTAACTGCTAAGAAATCTGTAAGACATAGTGTGTAAATTCGCTTATTCCAGTTAATTGTAGTGGTTTAATTAAATTTGCATGTAAAAACGATTCTAGGCTAAAAACGGTTAATATGATATAAGTAACCATTTATATAAAAATATATAGAATATTAAATTTAATTCAATTAAAATGTAAAATTGCATTATAATAAAATAATTATAATTATTTAGAGATTATAATTTATTAAAATTAAATGGTCTAAAATAAAGATGGAACACTAATTTTAACAAAAAAATTATCAAATTATCCACATTTTCAAGCACAATTTTAGTTTTAGAAAAAGAAATACAACCAATGTATTAAACTAATTTTGGTCTTTTTCAGTATTCGTAATACGTATTCATCTTTACATCCATGTGTAAACGTTTTCTAAGTTTATGAACTAGTAATTTAAAATATACGACTTACTGCGGATTTATAAATTTGATTACAAGGAATAAATATTAGCTGTTTGGTATACGCTCTGTATATAAAAATATTTAATATCGTATGTAACTAAATTGACTTAACCTGATGAATCAATAAATATAAATTAAGTCAACTGAAATAATCACAAACGTATTTTTGAATTATTAATTGATTTGTTGAAATTCAAAAGATCATTTTCTCCAGACTTTATTACGGGGATGTGATTAATAAATATATTTGTTTATATAATTTTAATAACTACTTTTTATTATATTGATAATGTAGAAACATTAGTTACAATGTACAATGCATGTCGATTCGAAAAAGCATTGCATATATATTCACATCCCGCTTGGTGCGCCGTATTTTCAGAAGAAGATTTAAAAGTAAAGAGCCCATTATAATTAATGTAATAATCCATAAACTATAAAATTAATTAATATTAAATATTGTATGTTGAAATAGGTTTTCGAGTACCACGAAGATTTACAAAATTACTATTTCCTGGGATATGGTAACCCGATCAACAAAAACATTAGTTGTCCGCTTATAAAAGATCTCATAACCAACTTCAGGTATCTTTAGAAAATCCTGATAATATTTTATACATAATAATAGTAGTATGTACCTTACATATATTGTAAATATTTTTTATGTATTATAGAGAAAAATCTCGAGGGCAATCTGGCCCAAAAGGAGTGTTCTATTTCGCACACTCATCAAATATGATGAGCACTATTGCTGGACTGGGCTTTGCCAAAGACAACTCCCATTTGTTAAGTACAAATTACGAAGAAATGCGTGGTAGAAAATGGAGAACATCGATCTTGGATCCTTTTGCGTCCAACATTATTGTTGCACTCTACGAGTGTGATGGTGTTCAAAAAGTAACATTTTTCATTAACGAAATTCCAATGGCCGTGGAAAAACATGGATGTACCCTTTGTCCATGGGAAACTATCGAGAAAATGTTTGATCCAATTATTTCTAGTCCTGAGTGTACTTCAGATCAATCAACTTCAGCAGCTACATTAATTTCAAAAGCTATAGCTTTAGTTCTCTTCACTTTTGCAATAAATATTTTTACTTTGTTCTGTTGTTAGTGCACATTTTAGTTTATGGATTTGACACTAAGTGTAATGGTTTGTAATTGTAATTAATTGATATCATTATTAAAAGAGTATTTGACTGTACTTATTTTATTTTATTTTTAATTATTTATTATTTTAGATACAATTTTTACCTATCATTTTGGAACTTAATTCATTATAATTTACAAAATGATAGAAAAAATAAAAAATTTTAAGTGTAAAGCTCATTTTTTGCTGATTTCAAAATTGTATTATATTAAATTATTTTAGTGATTCACAAAAATAAAATGACAATAATTAATTTATTATTTATTCTTATTTTTTGAATAACCATTTACAAATTTATTAATAACTTTTGAGAAAAATTAAGTTAAAAATAAAAACTTTTAATCTAACAGTTATTGATTTTTGAATACAGTAGTAATAAATAATATACATATATTTATGGGTAAATACTGAAAAACATGTTAAAACTGTTTTTCATTGTAAGTATAGACGTATGGTTTGATATAAAAACAGTGAAAAAATGTTATACAAATTTGCTTACGACAAAAAACTTGTGGAAAAAACATTAGTAGAATCAATATACACTTAAACGTTTGGATCCCACTCCTCCAAAAACATATTTTTTCATATTTTCAATCGCAATGCGCGTGTTAAACATTCACATAACTTTTTAATCTTTATTTTAATGTGTAAGGGAAGAAGAGTTATATACGTTAGGTTTTTTATGAATTTACAATGACATTATTTTTATTTTTTAGATAATCAAACTTTCGAATCAGCTGTAATTTACTACAGCTGTCCAAAACTTTCAGGAATATCACCCAAGATTCATTGAAACTTGGTGCAAAAACTGGTTGATAAAATTAAAGAAAACAAGTCAACCTAAGTCACTTTTATTCCTCTTAATTAAATTAAACAACAAAAACAGTCCTGTTTCAAATTAAACTTTATAATATCTACAATCTTTATTCTGTATATATGTATATATGCCTCCTTTATCATAGTAAAATTCTTCTATATAAACAATTATTCCGTTCTGACATAACTTAAATTATCTAAAAATCTGAGGATCAACTATGAATTATCAAATTTAAGTAAACATATTCCAAAATTTTCAAACAATAAATCATGATCTTAATAACTAACATAAAATTTCAGCGTATGGTTGCTTACATACAATATTACTAGGTTCGTATTCTGCATAACTACTAAACTTCCATCAAGTTACTCGTACAAGGTACAACTCTTTCAATAGGTACTATTATAAAGTAAAAGTATATTTTTCTCAACAATACAAACAATTTCATACAAACCTATGATAATAATCCAAATCCAGTAATATCCTTAATAAATCTAATAAGTCTATAAATCTATTAAATAACTAATTTATTAAAATTAATTTGAGCAAAAAATGTAATTCGAGTATCTAAATAAATTAGATTATTTCATTTGAATCAATCGTGTTGAAAAATAATCTATATTCTATCACAACAGAAAAAGTACTTAGTGCTGTTCATGCCTTTATTACAGATTCAATTATATTTTAATAATAATTAGATATTTAAAAATTTTATCTAGAATTATTTAATCAGTGAAACCTAGATAATTTTTGTAAAGTAATTATGTAAGCTAGAGGTTCCCAAACTGCGAGTTGAGACCCAAAAATGGGTCTAGATTATATTTAAGGTGGCCGGTGAATTGCATCAAATTTTAAAATACATACATTTTTTTATAATAACTATAAATGAAATATAATGGTATGAATACCAGTATAATATAATATACATATATAATACTACTGTACTATCTATGTTTTTACATTATATTTATTTTTTACTTTTTTTTACGTCTAATAATATAGTTTCATCATAAATGCAAAAAAAGAAAAAACAGAAAAAGGTCATTGATTATTGTAAACATATAAAATTTCAAAAAAATTTCGAAATAGATCGTACCATATAAAGTTTGGAAATCTCTGATGTAAGCATTAAGATTAAGTAAATACTTTGAGCAAGTCTTCTATTTCTATTTAATCCTGTGCCCTTATATTAATAAACAAAATATATTAACAAGGTTCAAATTGACATCAAAAAATCTAAAAGAAGTCATTTCAACAAACTCAAAAATTGATATCTGGTTCATAAACTGTTTGACATGAACTGATAGAATTTTAATCGTATCCGACAAATTCAAATTAAAAAAAAAATTAAAAAATCACATAAAAATATTGATAATATTTGAAAAAAATTAACTCGATTAAATATATTACAAATCTGCAACTTATATGTATATTAAACAAATCACTTTAACCTTTAAAGGATACGAAAAAATATGATCAGATGAGAAGTAGTAGATTTACAAGTAAAAGCGTTTGGATTGGCAATCCTGGATAACTCGCTTCTAAATACTGAGTAGTTGTTAATGTTTTAAATATAAAAAGGAGGAGCTACTGGTTCAGCACCATGGTTGATGTCTGTCAAATTACTATAGTTCTCTGAGGTTTTTAGAATGGGTGTTTCGAATATGCTATCACTGGAATCATCCGGAGCGAGAACGGAGAACCGATTTGGTAAAACAAAAAATTTTTATTTGATTTATTGATATTGATTTTAGGCGAAATTGATGAAGTAGATAAATTTTGTTTATAAGGCCTTTTTTTCAATATTTGGTGTCCGGAATCGTGGACTTTATCTATTAAATGAAATAAATAATAAAATGCCAAAAATGTAAAGTATAAGAAACGTTTATTATAGAAGCTTTATTATCAGCCATGTAATTATTTGCAATTATAACTGCTCGTTAAAATGCGGTTTTCTCCCATTTGGCTATGTAATAGTAATATTTTACTTTATGTTCAGTTCTTTATGGCTTTGTATGTTCTTATTATATCAGTAATAACTGGTATAGTAATCAGCTATAACTGTTTAGTTGTGGTATCATTGACTAAAAACAAAATAATTGGATGTTGTCTCATCTGAATTAATGTAGATAATCCAGTTAAAATTAACACAAGAATCTGTAAAAAAAATTTTAATTTTATCCAAATGAATAAAAATTTTTATAATAACATTATTGTCTGCTTACTGATATAACAAGATTTAAATTGATATTAAAAAATCCAAAAGCAGTTATTTTATCTGAATTTATAACTGATATTTGATTCATGAACAGTTTAACCTAAATAATAAAATCCAAATTATAATCATAGAATAAGTGAGATACAGGGACGAGTAAATAACATTGGTGTATTGGTAAACTTGAAACCAATGTATGATTCTCTCAAAAAAATCTTCTTCAGTGAAAGAGGTTGGATAATTAAACAACACGAATGTTCACAAAATATTTTAAAAATTATGAAATGTTCATAAAATGCCAATACGTAAGTATTCACTATTCATTGTAGTATAATGGAAAATAACGTGACAAAAGACTATTGGTGCCAAGTTCAAAACTCAATCTCAGTTGAAATCATTTGAAATTTTAGATTCTGGAGTAATTAATGTATTTATTTTACAATGTCAATTTATTTATTTAGTTTTTTTTTTTTTGACTGACGACATCTTTTGTAGTTGTAAAGATGCTTTGATTTCCTTATACAGCAACTTTTCTGGAAGAAAAGTGAAACTAGTTGGTACTTGGACCTGTCAAAATTAAGAAGAATTGGGAATTTTTATGCAAAACCAATTTTCAACGAAATTTTAACGAAAACAATTTTTTTAAATGATCTAACTTAAAAAGGAACAACTACAAGTACTTGAAATATTCACTAAAAGTGTATATTAGCGTTGTCTATACACAATTTAGTTTTCGAAGTAGTTTAAGTTTTTTTGACCTATTTATAGACAATTGAAATTTCCAATTTTTCTAAGCATTTGTTTTGGAATATCCATAAAAAAAAAATGTATCTTCAAAAATTATAATATGAGGTTTATTAAATATAACTTATTACAATTAAAAAAAAAATCGAAAATCGATAGTTACAAGTTTTATAAGAGCTTAAGTTCAAATTTTTACGAAATATGTCAAAATCGTGATAATTTGCAAGTTATTTTAAAATTGAAAATTCATAAAATTTTTGATATTTATACTTGAGGTTTAAAATTTTAAAACAAGGTTATCCATTCGTTTTTTACAAATAACTATAAAAAAAATTTTCCGAACTTTCAGAAAAAATTTGAATGAACGTCTGAAATTTAAATTTTTACGAAATTGCATAAAATAACTATTTATCCTCAAACGATTTTAAATATTTGTTATTAATCAATAAGTGTAAGTTGGAGAAACTTAAAACGTCAAAATATAATACATTCATATTTTAAATTAAATTAAATGTAGGTAGAAAAATATATTTTACTTGACGTTTGATGTCTAACGGCAAATTTGAAATACGATACAGTCGTAAATAAGACATTATTCTTCTTCTCTGAAAATAATTACAAATAGTTACTAGTTGAAAATTTAAATACAAATTATACAGTGTAATAATAAGTTTTTAATTCATTATAAATTATTTTCCTTTGAAATAAATGTAGCTTTATAAATTATAGACCAATAAGTGCGAACCTTCGGTAAAATCATCTATTATAATCATAGCAAAAATAAAAATCAAATACCTAGAAACTATGTCCTCGTACTTCGAATTTTATTCTTTTTATCCAGTTTAAATATAGAAAATATTTTATTTTTTTTAATCTTTATTTAGAACTTCTAGTAATAACTATTACAGTTCGACAATTACAAAAATATAGACAATATGGTGTATTAACTTTAATTTGGACTACTTTATTATTTATACACAGTCAAATGTTGTATAATGTATTTGCATTATTTATTAATGAGTGAGGGGGAGGAGCAGGGACATGACCCCCAAATATTTTTCGTTTAAAATGAAATAAGTTTATAAATACTGTTCACTTGAAAAAGCTATATCAATACCTACCCGAAAAATGTTAAAATTTTATGTCATCCTTCTTCTTATGATTTGTTATTTATATTCAATAATTTATATTATAATATTATATGGCGAACGCATGTGCTATAAATTAAAACTAATAGTTAAAGATGCTGAATACTTACCCTCTCATGTATACGCTGGGCTAACATAATAACAGACATCATGAACAAAACAATTTGTACGTTTAATATTTGTGGTATTATACTTTTGATAGTCAATTTGTTAATACTTGGTTCAAACGCTTCGAATAATGTTTTCAAATCAATGCAAATTGAGAAAAAAAATTGTACCAACATATTGATAAAACTAAATACGAAAAATCCTAGAAGCAATAAGCCGTAACCCATGCTAAATATGTTCAACAAGCCAGATAACTCTGCATGTAGCAACCGAATGTTTTCTACCAATATTGCTATATCACAATGCGTCCATTGTTTGGGAACAGCAACCAATCCAGCCGGAATGCATAGCCAGAAATCGTTCAATGATTGGAATCTAATATCTATGTTGTACATGTAAAAACACGAAGAAATGATAACTACAAAATCTATAGCAAACGGAGGTGAAAATAAATGCACTACGATTCCAGGGACGTTTATACTGTTTAGAGGCCAAGATAAATATATCTGATACATTTCAAATACAATAAAATATATTAACAATATTATGATTATATTCTTCCAAAATGATGTGTTACAAGATCGCTGTTGATCGATAAAAAATCTTGGAAGTTTTCCAATTTTTTGATCGTATTCTATGATTCCATTAATCAACCTAGAAATGAAAAATGACAAACACATTATTTTGAATTTTCATTACTCATCATTAGTATAATACATTAACGCACATTTAAATAAAATACTAAAATCATCCATTCTGGGTTTTATATTGAATTGCCACTCATTTGTCAAATTTTAGATAGTGAGATAAAAAGGCAGTTTTTGTTGATTAATCATAATTAAAAATACATGTTTGAAAATGAGAAATTGGTAATTCCACATCACAAATGAGCGGTAACCTATAAACTGCAGATACGTACCTATATTATTTTCATGTTTCTAACTATTATTAGTGAAATGTATAATCTTATCATAAAATTACAAGCGGCGGTAGATAGGTGAAATTAAAAAGGAAACATTATATTATTGCTATTTTCCTTTGTGTTCACTAGGTACTCAAAAACACCGATAACGCGTACAAAAAAGGATTCTTCAATTTTAAATATACAGGAACTACAACTGTTGTGTGTAACATACTTGACCAATGGTGTTTCGATTATTCTCGCTGTGATAATGACGAGCCAAAACTTGATTAATAAAATTAACAATAGGAATGGCGTCCCTGAATGGTAAACCAACAAGGTAGATATCAACAACGCGCACATTCGTGATATTTCAAGAAACGAATAGTACGAGTTTGTATTTTGAACCAATAATCCAGCGGGTTCCAACACATAAGATATGTTTATTAAACCGAACAACTTGCTTATTATCAGAATGGGTCTGATAGTTTTTATGAAAACAGTCATTTCGACCATAATTATTTCACCGAACTAAATTCGAATGTCGAATACGATCGTTTTTTCATTTAAACCTAATCATTATTATAATGAAAAGCCCTAAATGAAGTGACCATGACGGACACTATATTGTTGTTTACACAAAAATGATTAACATTTCGCCAAAATTATTCTAAAATGTACTTTGTTGGAAGTATTTTACTATAGCAATGTGTTTTTAGATGTAATCAAGTTTCTTTAATTTTCCGTAGTTAATATTTTATCATAGAGAACTCGTACTTACTATGTACATATTTGTTAACAATTACAAACGACTGCTTGATTGGGAAGTCGGACATGTAATTCCTAATAATACACTGGAATCGAAAAAGTATTGTAATTTATAACTCCTGAACTGTGTGTCTGTATCCATACTTGCGGTTTTTTGATAATGATAAATGAGGCAGTTGCAATTTTGAGTTGTGTTTTTTTGAGTAAATTATGTGAATTAAAAAAAAGAACTATATATAATATACATTTATACAAGAAACTAATTTTTTAATTTAAACTTAAAATTCATAGTTTTAATAAATGTATACTGACATATTATCAGGACCGTATTTAGGGGATGACTCAGGTGGGCTATTGCCTAGGGCACCGAAATAATTAAGAAAAAAAAATTATAATGTATATATTTGATTAATTCCATAATATAAATAATCATACTGACCATTTTTTTTATGCTGGTCTAGTATTTTCCAAATTATTTTCATAGAAACCTACGGATAAATATCATCCTGTATGTATTATTTTACATTTACGATTATGAATACAACTTAACATCAAAAATTGTATCTACATCGTGATCTCAAAAAATTATTATATATTATAAATTATAATATATAAATAATACATTACATCGTCACCTCATACAGCAAATAACCAATCTTAACACTCATCCGTTTGGACAGGCCCGGACCGCAGATCATGGATTCGGTCTCCTGACTAGATTTTCCCTGTCTCATTACTTATAATGATACCGTAGTTATTTCCCACCTCAAAAATTGAATTTCTATTAGTACGTGGCAAAAAAAAAAATCCCTTTTTAAAATAAATTTTCCCTGTAGCTCAAATTAGTTGTACCTATACTGGCTACACTAATACTTGACACAAGTCCAAAAACATATTAAACAGTTTCAAATTTTAAAATGAAATGTATAAACAATTTAACACATTACTTCAAAGGGATTAAACTTTTAAATTTTTTTGTTAGAAATATTTTAAATATTTGGATACAGAAAACAAATAATTTTACACGTAGTTCTAAGTGGTGTAATACGGCACTCTATATAGGCAATTCAGATACATTTATGACGTAGGAGTAGATTGACATATAACCATTTTATACAATCAGACTTACTGAACTCCGTTTTCTATTCCAATGATCTGATGAGAACTGGTGTAGTATTACTGTATTAGTCATTGACAATGAAATGATTGAAAATAATGTTATAATAATAAAATAATAACAATAAATATAGTATATAATTATATGAATAATGAATAGCTAATTATTAGTTTGATTCATTTATTAGTTATATACCTAAATATCTTATACATTCACTAAATGGAAAAAATTTAAAACGCAAATTAATGATTTACTTTTTTGTTTTATAAGTTGAATATTGAGAGGGAATAATTGCATACCTATTCATATTCCTTCATTGATTTTAATTAAAATATTTGCTTAAGTAAACCAATGAATATACTTGTGTACTTTTAGATAAAATATGAAATTGTGTAATAAGCATTAATGCCATAAAACTCTTTACATTAATATATTTTAAGGATTTCAGGATCCATACTTACATATACCAATAAAGGTTGGGCTAAGGAAAATAGTTGAAAAACTTAAATACCTACCATTTATATAAGTCCAAACAATAGAAAAATCATAAATCACGCAAACCATTTTTCTATTAAGTTAAAATGTTTATAGTGTAATAATGTTCAAACTTCAAAGCAAATAATGGCTCCTTACAAAAACTAGAAAACCAAACATAGAAATCAACAATATCTTTGAAAAATAAATAATTCAAAATCCGTAATGATGATACACTTAATTATATGAGTGATTTTAGATTGTGTCAAGAATAAACTAAAAATAGCTATTCAACATTTAAAAGGTTGATGATTAGTGCTTTTAATTAATTTATCTAAAAAAAAAGAGCTATATGGAATAGGAAAATGTTAAATAATGTAGTTCTAAATAGTTCAGTAAAGATTTCAGGTTGATATGTAACTTGATTTTAAAAATACTAATAGAACAATATTAGGGATTGTGTCTAAATATTTTTAACAAACTGTATTAAAAGTCCTAGTATTTAAAAAAAAAAAAAACTCAGTACAAATTCAGTTGGGCGAAATCACATGAAATGATCCACACATACATTATATTATTTACATTAAAACTGTACAAATAGTACAATACATTATTAAGTTATATTTCTAAATCATCATCTGGATCTTCTTCGTCCCAATCATCTGCTTCATCAGGAACATAATGAATTATTCCTCCACTGCTGGGTGCATTTTGAACTCTTTAAATAAATAAAATTTAAGTAAAATGTATAGTTATTACTACGGTTTTATCCTACAAATAATTTACTAACAATGTGTATGGTAAAACTAATTCTTCCTTTGCTTTCTTTTCATTTTCTTGCAAATCCAATTTAAAACTAGCTAAATTTGTTGGTAAGCCTTTTTCTTCTTCGATTGTTTGGGGTAACAAATCATCCATTAATTTAAATGAACAATCAGATTTTAATTCTCCTTTTAGTTTCTAAATAAAAATTAAAGTTTATAGTTAAAATACATAATGCCAAAACAAGCATAAAATTACAAGGTTCATAATTACCTGAACTACACATTTACCATTTGATCTTTTATGTTCTAATCTTAAATTTAAAACTAATGGATTATTAGTACTTTGAACAAATATGTAAGTTTTACACATATTTTTTAGATGCTCAGTATGATGCTTTTCAGTTACATCTTCATGTATCACTGCCACAAGTTGTACAATGTTAGGAACTAAAATCATAATATCACAAACAATTAAAAATGACTACATAGAGAGTTATAAAAGGTTAGGGTTGAACACTATAAATTACTATGTAAAACAATTTATTAATTTGCCTTTGTCTGAAGATGTGATATCCAATACTTCTTTATACACTTTCCTGAATTCTGTTCTAAGTAAATACATAGATAATGAGTCGATTAAAATGACTACATTTTTGGTCGATTGTTGTATTATACTTGTAATTGTTTCGTAAACACTTAAATTTGAAGATAAGATATTAGTCATACAATCATGGTACTGAATGTTACATAAAGTAGGAAATAATTTTTGATATTGAGAAACTAAATGTTCAAAACAAAGTACATGGACGTCATGAGATTTACGATTTTCAGATATAAGGTATAATATAAACTGTCCTTTAGCTAAAAATGAATCTGAAACAAGAATAAAAAAATTACATTTAATATATCAATTTATTGTAATATCCATAAAAAATTTTTAAATAAATATAATTTATTTGTTTATATTAATATAATTAGGTGATATATGTAATTATTTTATTTTTTTAGTTTAAAATACAACTAAAAAGTAACCTAATTATTTATTTTGTACTCTTGTAGAATTTATAAAACCATTATTAAACAAAACTGATTGAAATATCAAAAGCATTTTATTATTTTAATAATAATATTTGCGTTTATAATATTCTAAAAAATACTATCCCAAATCTACTATACATTATTAGGTATGTTTTAGTAAATATTTTTGATGCACAACCGTATTACATTAGACTCGATTTGTAAACAAATTACAAAAAACCAGTATATTTTGTAATCTATGTGGCAATAATAAAATGGCACTTTATTCATCTTATATATAAATATTATAATAAGCTAAAAGTAGAAATATTTGAATAATAAAACCTGATTTCAAATTTACGTAAATTTATGGTACTCACCTTCAACGAGTATAAATCGATTGGGTAGTGTACCTCTAATTATACTATCGTACACATTCATCGTTTACAAGTATAATGGGAACTTTAAGTGTCTACGAGAAATGTAAATGAATTGTTATTTGCAGCGGAAGATTCACGATTATGTTATAATACAATAATATTCAATTAGGGTCAATACTAAATTGAACACAGAACAAGTTATGCCCCAATAACTCGTTATCAACATTATTGTTATCACATTGTTAACCTAAAAACTGCGGAATGTCTTCATCAGCTCCGAATTCCAGTTACATAACAAAGATATTTGTAATTATGAAAAATGAAAATGCTTTAACACCTACGAAATGTCTTATAATACTCATTAATCAAGATATACAGTATTAAACATTAATCACATATTTCCATACTGATTTCTGAAGCGGCTCGGACCACGAATGATGGCAAATATTGTTGTTGTCATTAAAAACATTATCATCTACGAACCTAACCTACAACCTACGTTGTTTAGTGTTTACACATATTTCAAACTAGTGATAATGGTTTTGGTGATGTGTTGGTCTCGTCCGTGTTGACGTTAACAAATTTACGTCCATGGACGACAAGTGAAATCTCCACCGTCGACCATCGTTTTGGTGATGTTCCTTTGAACGACGTTGCAAACTGCCTGGACAGATTAAACGGTTTATTTCTGTTCAACGCGCGTATATACATGACGTTGATGGTACTCGGCCGCCAACTGTTACCAGACACTGGTCAGAAGACACTGTTATGATATTGTTCGACGAGCACAATTGAGTATTTCACAAGGTATTCTCCGACAGTTTCCGTTCAAAAATGTTCCGCAGCAAATTCCGCCTCCACACGTGCAAAATCATCATAGCCACGTCTTTACTATGGATATTCATCGACATTGTGGTGCTTATGTATTACACCGACTGCATTGGGCCCAACTGCAAAACGAAAAACGCCGATGTAGATGAACCGTTTGATGCCACTGCATCCGCGTCCAGGATGGGTTGGGGTGGCCCGGTACAGGATAACATGCTTCATCGTTTTAAACACAATCGGGATGAAGATGACAACGATTCGACATATCCCAGTCACTTATTGAAACATTGGAAACCAATGCCTCCTGTACGCGAAAAGAGAGGTAAGCACGGCGAAGGAGGCCGTGGTGTAACAATGAGACCAGAACAAGATGCAATTATGAAACAAAAATTTAAGGAAAACCAATTCAATATATTGGCAAGTGATATGATCTCATTAAATCGATCATTACAAGACATACGACAAGCAGATTGCAAATCAAAACATTATCCTACATTAATGCCAACTACTTCTATAGTGATAGTGTTTCACAACGAAGCCTGGTCAACTCTTTTAAGAACGGTCTGGAGTGTAATCAATCGATCACCTAGATCCCTTTTAAAAGAAATTTTATTGGTAGATGATGCCAGTGAAAAGGGTAAATAATAATACTGTCCACTTTGGTAAAACATATTCAATAAATAATATTTTTTCATCCTGTTTCAGATTTTCTAGGCAAAAAGTTAGAAGATTATGTTGCTACTCTTCCTGTTGAAACTAAAGTACTAAGAACGGTAAAACGTTCTGGACTGATAAGAGCTCGGTTATTAGGTGCTAAACATGTTACCGGTCAAGTAATCACTTTTTTGGATGCACATTGTGAATGTGCTGATGGTTGGCTTGAACCTCTTTTAGCCAGAATAGTACTAAATAGGTATAAATAAATGGTTTAAATAATTTTTATTTTTATTTTTACTTTTCAATAACATATTTTTTCAATTTCTAGGAAAACTGTAGTTTGTCCTGTAATTGATGTTATATCTGATGACACATTTGAATATGTCACAGCATCTGACATGACTTGGGGTGGATTCAATTGGAAATTAAATTTTAGATGGTATGTATTGTTTATATGTGTATTGGTTTGCTTTACTATGTTTAAATGTTTCTCATAGGTATCGAGTTCCACAAAGAGAAATGTCTCGACGAAACAATGATCGAACTGCACCATTAAGAACTCCTACTATGGCTGGTGGATTATTTTCTATAGATAAAGATTATTTTTATGAATTAGGTTCTTATGATGAAGGCATGGACATTTGGGGTGGTGAGAATCTAGAAATGTCATTCCGAGTAAGTATTATGTTCCATAAGTCTTTGTACAAATAAATTATACATTTTAATTTGATTTCAACCTAGCAAATTAATATTTTATACATGAATTTTTTCCATGCAGTTATTTGAGAAAAGGATGTTTAAATGTAATTTGATATAAAAATTACATATAATCTTAAGGATATTTAGTTGTGGGGGAAAAAGTAGTTGTTATGGATATTTCTAGGTTTGGCAATGTGGAGGCACATTGGAAATAATACCATGTTCACACGTAGGTCACGTATTTCGTGACAAGTCTCCATACACATTTCCGGGAGGCGTTTCGAAAATTGTGTTGCACAATGCAGCACGTGTAGCTGAGGTTTGGATGGACGAATGGCGAGATTTCTATTATGCAATGAATCCAGGTATAGGTTATATATGTGCCCTGTGAAAATTCGTTCTGCTTATCTAAATTAAACTAACAAGAAACAACTATCTAACCTAATTAATGTTGCTTGCTGGTTTAAATATTATGTACATTAAGATGTTAAAATATGAAAATTAAATAATTTACACAGTCCTCTATTCTCTATGAATTCATATGGTGCTAATTTATTGGTATAATTGATTGTTGTGTGTTACAACTAATAAAGAGGTAAAAGATAAATATATTATTTGTGTGTGTTCACATCTATGTTTGTATGTAAAATGAGTTTTCTTTCAATTTTCTTTATTGAAATGATCGCTCATAGATTTGGATGTGTGGTGGCACTCTGGAAATATCGCCGTGCTCGCACGTCGGTCATGTTTTTCGCAAATCCACACCTTACACATTTCCTGGTGGCACTTCACATATTGTCAACCACAACAATGCGCGCCTCGCTGAGGTCTGGATGGATGAGTGGAAACATTTTTACTACGCCATTAACCCAGGTACCCCTTCTCTTATGCGATTGAAGAAATTCCAAGCACACACCTACCTACACAAACACAATTTGTGGTCATGTGATACTTTTCTCCACACCATTAGCGCACTACGTAGTTTTGAATGTGTTTCTTATTTATTTTTCAGAACTAGAAACATACAATTATATTTTGTTTTTAAATCACTATTTTATATTGTTTCTTAATAATTGTTTATTTAGTAATAGCTGTATGAAAAATAATATGTTTACATGTTAAATTATTACGCATGTTTACAGACACCAGTATGTTTTTGCCCTGATATGTTTATAAACTGTTAATAGTATTATCATTATATATAAATAGCTCAAATTGCATGTTTCACATTAAATATTAACAATATTGTGGATTTCACTTGTTTAAGCTTGTACATTATCTGCTAATCACATTTTTTTTTTCCTTCTAATTAGTGTTCTAATGATTCTAATTATTGTTAATCGCATTTGTATAATATGCTTAACTTTGAACTACAATAATCAACTAATCAATATATGTCATATTTTTTTGGTTATTAGGTGCATCTAATGTAGAAGTTGGAGATGTATCTGATCGATTAGCATTAAGAGAGAAATTAAAGTGCAAATCTTTCCGTTGGTACTTGGAAAACATTTATCCAGAATCTCAAATGCCACTTGATTACTATTATCTAGGAGAAGTCAGTTACAACAAATATTTATATATAAGTTTCCTATTTAATATTGTTGTTAATTTTGTCAGATAAAAAATGTTGAGTCTCAACAATGTCTAGATACAATGTCACGTAAAAGTGGTG
Organism: Chaitophorus viminalis; assembly: GCA_025469195.1. Lineage (NCBI taxonomy): Eukaryota > Metazoa > Arthropoda > Insecta > Hemiptera > Aphididae > Chaitophorus > Chaitophorus viminalis. The sequence continues at coordinate 56,967 of JAIPRK010000430.1, forward strand.
AAAAAGCTGGCATGAGTTATTGTCACGGTCTTGGTGGCAATCAAGTAAAGCAATAGTTAATTTTACGATTGGAATATAATTTATTTCTGTATATCAATTTTGTTGATTATAGGTTTTTGCATATACGAAGCGATCACAAATTATGTCTGATGATAATTGCTTAGACGCTTCCAATATAGTTGGGCCAGTTAGCCTGATCAGATGTCATGGTCTTGAAGGAAATCAAGCTTGGGTTTATGACTCAAAAGTAATTGAAACTAGTATTTTATTTTATTTTTTTATTTATATTTATATAGCTTTCAGTACTAAACTATTACAACTCGACAATAAAATAAAATATACATATAGGTAAATTATATTACTTAATAGTAACTTGTTACATAATAAAGTATAAATATAATATAATGAATAGTAAATTGAATATTTAGTGAAATTTTAACCATGTAGGTAAACGTTTATATAAAACTTCAGTTAAAAAGGAAATTAGTGGATCAACTTCAGCATAGGTTTTAGTTTGAGGTTGAGCATAAGCTTCTTGAGTTTGTTTAATGGAGCTCTTAGAGAAAACGCAGAGCAAATGTATGAAAGAATAGCTGTCTCTTTGAAATAATCCAAAATTTACATGTGATATTAATAGTTCAGAGTTATAATTTTAAAGAAGTTTGATCCTACTTTATCCTCTTGATATGGATAAAATCATTTTTTCAGTCATTTAGATTAGATATACTTTTGATAAATATTGGAAGTGAATTAAGAGTACCCTCATATAGAGACAGTTTCACCGGAGATACTGGGTCGACCACAACCTCACCTTGGGTAGTAGATGGAACTGGAAATAGAGAAGGGTAGAAGACTGATTGGTAAAACTATATCCTCTGAGATGTGGCATATCTGTTTAGAGAGACTAAGATTTTTAATTTTCTTTTTTTAGTGATAACTATAACTTTTAATAAGCAATTAATATTAAAAGGCATGGTTTTTATGATAGTGTTAATGAGCACAATACGTGTGTAAGCTGCGACGGTCAACATAGAACTCTAATAAACATATTATACTTTGTTAACATTGTGAATTATCTTTGAAATTTAATCTTTTTCTGTGTACATAAATATATAAATGCTTTAATTGATTAAATAAAATGAATTTCTTAGGAATTGACAATAAAACATAAAACTACTGACCAATGTTTGGAACATTCAATGTCTGCTGATCAGTATGCTGCCATATTAAATGAATGTGATGGATCACATAGTCAACAATGGACAATGAAGAGTAATTTTCACTGGCAAGCTAGCTCAAGATAACGTAATCTAGTTATTATTCTTTCTTTTAATCAAGTGTTATCTTTTTATATACTTGGGGATCAAAATGTATATCTTGTAGGGAAAAATTCTACTTAATTAAAATCTGAAATACCACCGATCAAATAAAAAATAACTAAGTACCTCCATGACAATTTAAAAATAATTATTGTTCAATACAAATAAAACTAGAATATTTACTTGCAAGCTATTTGTCTTTGTCTGCAAAGGCCATAATATTATTTACTATTCTTTAAAGAACAGCTTTAATTTTTTTCTAACATAAAAGCATTTGGTGAAAACACTTGTGATATTTACATATGGTATAGGTTATATAATTATATTAATTATTTAATAATTATATTTTGTATAAAAAAATGTATAATATAATATAATCCCCTGTCAAAAAAAAAAAAAAAAATTCTTACCGAAATTGATGATGTCATACTCTTGAATTGAAGATGTATCCATCTTCTTACATCCACCTTTTACCAATTAAAATTATTCATCTTTGTACTTCTGGATAGTTAATTATTCTAATTGGCTATAGTTGTTTATGCTCAAAGTTGTAATCTATATGAAATTTTGAACTACACATGTTATGTAGTTATGAAGTTATGTAGTACATAAACACTATGGACATTGTACATGTGCATTGATAAATGTTATAGTGTAGGTAAACAAATATAATAAAAATAATTGTCTATAGTATATAATATGAAATATGTACAATTTCCACTTGTTGTTTTTGTATTTGTAACTCAAAAGCTATGTCTTTTTAAGTGTGTGTGTATGTGAGAGAGTGTGTATATACATTATAAAATACTTGCATATAGGCTTAATGAGCTTTGATGTAAATTGAAAATTGACTGATCTAGTTATTTTATATAATGTGTCTCATACAAATATTGTTTTTTTATTTTAAAATAAAAATAAAATAAATTCTTTTTTGTTTTTAGATAAATATTGTTTTATAAAAAGTTATAGTAAATTTCACTAATAATTCTACTGAATTAACAATGGTTAAAAGTTAAAATATTAATTCAATTTTAATGAATATATGCAATATTGATCAATTTTTCATTTACAAGAAAATCTTTAGTACTCAAAATATTTTATTCACTTCCTATTTAAAGTATAATATATAATCGCATTGAAACTTGTAATCAATTATTTTTGTATTAATGAAATGTGTGGCATTGAATTACCATATTGATAAAATAATCGATTTTTAAATATGAATGTAGCAATTTGTAAAAAAAAAAATTCAAATCTAAATCACTTGTTCATTTCACATGCACTATTTAAATTTATATTTTTACTTTGAGTTTGAAAAAAAAACTATAATCAAATGTATACAAAAAAAGAAAACACTATTTGTTAAAAATAAAATAAATTTAAAATTCTTTTTTTATAAGTACTTTGATGAAAGAAATAATAACTATTAATAAGAAATTTTAAGAATTGTGTTACACATAGTTTTGATTACTATTTATATTATATAATAACTTTGTTCAAAAGTTTTCATAAATTTATAATTCTATAGGTATATTATATACAAATTAGTTTAACTTCCAAGTTTGTTTTTTATTTAATCAATATTTTACTTCTTATCTCTTTATTATCTCTTAACATCTCTTAGTTATTATAATACATTTTTGTTTATAAATATGATTATATTTAGTACAGTATCAATGACTCTAAGTTCAATAGTGATAAAAACTAAATTCACTCATCAAAATATGTCAACTTATTGTGTTTTGAGTTATTGAAATTTTACTAAGTATTTAGTAAAAATTTGTCGAAGATAAAAACTTAAAAATTAAATTTATTGAGATAGACCAATTTGGGAATTTTAAAGATTCTGTACAATTTTTAAATGGCGTTTACTTATCTGTTGAACAGAAACCTGAGTAAAACTTACATTTTTCTCTCTCTCTCTCTCTCTCTCTCTTGGAAAAGCTTCACTATATATCTGTTAATGTATGTATTAGCAATTTTGTTACATGTTCAGTTTAATTTCCATTACTGTTATTTAAATGAGACATTGTTAAAAGATATAGTTAGTTAAAATATTAAAATGAAAATACCTGGAAAGATTAACCACCGCCACAATATGTTGTTTTGTATTTTTTTTTAATTATTTTCGTTTTTGTTTCTACAATATAATAATATATTGTACCCACATTCAAAATGTGATAATATTATAACTTTAGTTTACCAACCATTAACATTACGTGCAATCAGATATTATTACACATTTCAAGTCAAATTGTGTTGTGTAATATTATTATTTTTATATACCTTTTTTCGTTTATGAATAATTTAATATTGTCTTTATATGTTATTTATTATTATTTGTATTAGCTTATATTTTGTACACAAGAAATAAATCAAATTGCATCAGGGGCCATTGATGCATCTTTATATTATTATTATTATTATCAATTAGTTTTAGTCTTTATATAGCTAATTCATCAGTATTTAAATTTGTTTTGTTAAACATGATGTGTACAATGTAATTGATACAAATGCGTACAATGTACATTAATTAAATTTTTGTATTTAAAAAGAATATAGAATATTATTTTATTTAGTACCTGCCTTTGCTAATTAAATATTTCTTTTTGTGAATAAGAACCTTACAATATCACAATATCATGTCTTGATGTTTCCAAAAACATTAAACAACATACTCCTCAGAGGCTCATATGATGATATACTAAAGAGACTTGCTTTACTAGTTTTTATTAAATTCTACATATTAATATATTCAATATTTATTGTTTATTTTTGTTCAAAAGTTTTCTTTATTGATTGAACTCATTTTAAATTTAAACTCTTATGATTTTCATATTACTTTACACAAGTGTAAAATTATAAACATTTTGGTGTGATTAATATTAATAATGACAGAATATAAAGAAAATCAGTTATTATTTAAGAAAAATACAGTTAACTACTATTCCTTTAAAGTATTATTTTTTAATGTATTTCATTATGACTAATTGGATATATTTTTATTTGCAGAATGATTTAATTTATATTCTTCTTGTCGTGTCCGAAACTTATATTAATATACATGAAAACAAAGTACATAAATGTTTTGTATAATTCTGATCCCTAACCTAAATCTCATTAAAGTTGCATTCTACTTATATATCAGTGGCATAACTAAAAATTAGGGCCTTTGGGCTCTACTTAAAAAAAAAAAAAACATATTCTAATAATTAAGTTTAAAAATTTTCAATATTAATAATAATTTGATCGTTATTAATATTAATCATAATCCATGTGGTGTGAACACTGGTCTAGCAAATGGTCTGCAAGTTGTAATAAATGCTGGTCGACATATTAACATCTATACTTTTGATTAGATTAATACTAGGTAATATTTAATCAATACTAATCACAAAATTAATGCTAGCACTCAATCTGATCATATCTAGTTTTATTACCTATTATTGTTCATTCTTGATAAATTTTCAGCAAGGTGATGAAGCACTGCCAAAATTGCTCAGAGACACTTTATGGATTTTTTAACCTACCATATTTGTGAATAAGCATATCAAATTTTTTGAAAAATATAGAAATAAAGGAGTGTTGTGAATAATTTGAAGCTAAAACTATAGTTTTAATCATGATGTTGACTTTCTTCTGATGGACATTGGACATATCAATGTTAATAACCATGAATATTTATTTAGTACCTAACTATTTAAATATAACTGAATACAATAAAATACTTATTAAACATGAGTTAATAATAAACATATTAATGTTAACAAATCAGACCCATATGGTCATGTAGGATATAAATAACCATAAATTAAATTGCATATTTACCCTTATTAAATAGTCGTATGTCTTCAATTTACAAATTTATTTATATTTATATTATATAAATATGAATAGGTGCTAGAACATTGCACAATAGAACCTACACTATACACTGTTTAATAGTTATCTACATACTTATGATAATTCTTTGGCAGACCAATATTTTTTAATTTATTTTTTTTCTTAGTTTTCTGTTGAGACTTATATTTGATGATTCAATATTTTCATTACTTGATTTTGATATTAGGTGTATTACATTATGTGATAGCACGTTAAGATTAAAATGTTTAATCTTTAATTTGCAGTTGGGCATGTTATGATTAATAAAACTAACACGGTGATTTTTGAATACATAAAAAGGTTACCTCTTTCTACTTTAGCCAATTGTTTGTCAACTAACAACTAAAATTATTGATAGGAGATCAAATAAAAATACTAATTGTAAATTAGTTTTACGTTATGCAACGAAAACTAAAAAATATGTTACGTATGTACATTATTTAAAAACGCTAACATTTTGCAAATATTGTACAATTTACAATAAAAAATACAGCATAAGCCTAATAATGACAATTAATGCTTTATTAAAATGTTTGGACAAATTTATGAATTCTAAAATATCTAACATTTGTTAAACTAGATAAAAATTAACACAACTGGTAGCTAGTTTTTAAATGTTGGTATCTACTTATCTATTCACTTAGTTGTAGGTTTATTTGGCTACTAAAGGTAGAAACTATGTTTTTAGTGGATTTAAGCACTCATAAAATGGTGATCATTTACTCTCTAAACAGATAAGAATATTTCATAAAAAAAAAATATATATGTTATAATTGTTATAAATTATTAGCTAGGTACCTATTCAAAACATCCTATATATATACCTACTTAATATTTTGTTAATATATAGTCGTATAATTAACCTTGAATTGAAATGGCAAGTGATCATAATCATATAACCACGATTACCTACAAATTAAATTTAAAGTATTCGCACATAATAGGTATTTTATATTTAGAACTTAAAAAAAAAATTATCGATTATCATTTTTTGATATTTATTCTCGAATTTTCTTTTTAGTTATAATAATATAGTCAAATAAAAAATACTAAATTTTTATGGAAGATAGGTTTGTTCCAGCAGGCCCTCGAACTAGATCTAAACTAATTTAGAATCGTTAGTGATCAATAAAAATACGGTATTTTAAGTTCTGAACACTAAACTGGGTATTTGACGGTGATGCAAAAAACCTAAGATGTAATATTATATACACATATTATCATAAAATTGTTTGCTTGTTAAAACAATTTATGCTGTTAGAATTCAATCTTTATTGGTGCCTTGGTGGTGTGGAAAAATATGAAACGGATAAAAATTTTAATTAAATATTTAATTTTTAATATTATTTAATTTTAATATTTAATTTAAATATTATTTTATCACTCGCCTAATCTCCAGTGTTTAATCAAAAAATTTCTATTGTCATTATTTAGAATAAAAATGGTTTAAAAACATTTTATTATAATCGTTCAATATTATGTCTGCAAGTAAAAAATGTTCAATATAATTTGGTGGATTCTCTACATACGACTTTGTCAAGCAATCCATTTCATTTAATTTTAATTTTATGTGCCTATATAGATGTACAGATTTTATAATTTTATAACACGAATAAACTACATTGGTTCATTTAAATTTTAAGGGTATAAGAAAAATTCATTCTGCAAGGAATACCGAAACCAAATGATTTTATTACAATTCTATAAAAATAAATTTCCGATTCGATATGTAACGCGATACTGCAGTATTGTGTTTTATTCTCGTATTTTATTTTAAGTACTACCACTATATTGATTAAATATTATGTATTATAAAATCAATGACAGTTTACCAATTAGTAAATTCGTATACTTAACAGTTTGTTTTATTAAGTGGTATCAGTTACAATTATTTATCCTTGGTCTCTTGAAATTCATACTCATTAAGTTTGATTTAAAGTAATAAACTGAAAATATAAAATAAATTGATTGATAAATAACATTATAATTTGATCATAATATAACATTTCGTCTATGTTGAATGTCAGAATAACAGAATATAAATTTTCATATAAATTATTCTAATCGAATAATTTGTTTACAAGAGCAATATTATTTCGTATTTATATTTTATAAAATCTAAATCATTATTAGTAATTAAAAAATTACCAATTATTCGTTGCCTGATTTAATTTAATTAATTGTTAATCTAAAAATCATTGTTGTGAATCGAAAAACAAAGAATATGTTTCAGTAGGTATAGACGTATAGTGATAAAAAAATACTACCTAGGTATCTATTGAATATTCATGATGCATTTATATATTGTATACGGTTGATTATTCATTTATTTATTTTATTTAATATTATAATTGACTATTAGGTGTCCAACGAATTGAAATCTTATAAAATGCTAGTTAAGTATCACTTTTTTGGATGCATACTATTTTTTTATAGCTATTATTGAAATATTGATAAATGGCTGAAATCACTTGTAGCAAGAATATAACAGTTAATATAATTTGATTTATATAAGAATAAATAAATATTATAGAGACTAAGTTTATAACTTATCTTATGGAACATAACATATTTTATTTATTAATTATTAAGTCTCTTTAGTATATCAAATCATAGACAGACATCTGGTAAGGCTTAAGAGGCTTGCCCCCTAAATATTTGAATAACCTCCCAAAATCGAAACTATTTGAAATATTATTCATTGTTTTTATTGTGCATGGGAGTGCGGGAGTCATTTTACATAGGATTATTATAGCCCCCTGAAAATTCAACCAAATGTCCGCCTATTTGTCAAATAAGTTTATAATATTTTAAATAATACACTGTATATACTAAAACATAGCCTATGAGGCTATGAATATTAATTTACAAAGCTGCTTAATAAGTGACTAATCAAAAAAAAAGATTAATTAAACGAAAGTATAGTAGGTACACGATTACAAAATAAAAATATGAAAACCATCAGGTTATTGCGGTCATAAAAGAGGTGAGGTCAAAAACTTAAAAACATCAATATTTATACATGGATTGCAAAATGTTTCACTAACACTAAAAGTGTAAAATTAATAAGCCAAAAGACCGAGTGTTTTAGACAGAATATATCTAGTATTTTAGAGTAGGTTATAACTAATTATACCTATATATATATATATATATATATAATATATATGTATTTAATAGATAAAGGTCAAAGACTATTTCTTTAATTCAATAGTTCCTACAGGCTACAGTAGGAAAATGCATTTTTGAGACTGCATGTACAAAAACGTCAATAACCTTGACTTACCTTTCCAAATATGTTTTACCGCATTGATTATAAATACTAGTATTTATAATTTCACATACCTAATTATTCTTCTAAGCAAAATAATGTTTCTATGTTTATATATACTATATTATATGATATATGACTATACCAATATAAAATAATATTGAAAAATTTATTTCAACATAGTTGTTATTGTATTAATTGTATTAATACATTTAATACATTGGTACTTTATTTCATTTATTTATCTCGACTTACAAGACATACTTAATCTATAGTATGTTATAATAATGTATTGTTTTGAATAAATTGATTTATTTGTAAAATTGTAACTTAAACTTTACTAACTTTAACAATTTTCATAAATTTTTAATGAAATATTTGTGCGTAATCCCCGGAGTGGGTTATACTGACGTACCAGTGTATCACGAAAATAGTATTACAGTAGTATTATTAAGTCAATTAACATGATGTTTTATCGGGTTACAGGTATTCCTTTAACAAGAAGTCTAGCTCTAGCCCATAACAAAATAAATGAATAGAACATATAAGTTAAGTCTAACTATTTTAATTGTTGGTCATGTACTATGCTACTAAAAATGACTTAATAGGCCTTATTATATATATTTCTTTCGTGCAAATAACCCAAAAAAATATTATAAATTGTATGATATATTTTTTTTAATGCCTATTTAAATCAATGTACAACATGCTCAAAGGATAAATAAATGTAACAAATGTAAATAATATTTTACAGAATTACCTAGGCTATGAAAATGATAAGTAATTATAAAACTATATAGGAAGATTGCGAATAAAAACACGAAAACTCTACAGAAAAATATTCATAGTATATAACTTTAAATTTCCTTCCCCGAAAACAACGAAAACTGTATACATAATACATCACAAAATTTGTGAAAATGTTAACATGCTCACATTTAATATGTCAATGATATACTAATATGTATATCATTATTTATTATTATCGTATACGGTATATCTGTTCAATGATTATTTCATTTTCATGAATTAATTTTCTTCGCAATGCAATATATAATATACATTTTATATTATGAACCTACTTATGGTAAATACATCAAATATATAAGTATGTACTTTGCCACTTTGGACAATAGTTAATTATTTAAATGCGACCGACATAAAATTAACCTAATGTGAATTTATGATAAAAAAAAATAACTTAGCAATTTGCGCTAATAATGCCAATTCATTTCTTTTTACTTTATATATATTTCAAGAAAATATTATCTCTTTAATGTTCTAAAAACTTACTATGAAACATTGAAAGTTGAAATATGCCCTTATAATAAAGTATTGTTTTGAATATTAAATGATTATTAATTTATCTATTCCCATTTTAAATACATGTATAATCCACGTCATCAATATTCAATAGTAATATTAAATTTATCAAACACATAATTTACTATTACTTAGTAGGTACCTACTCTTAACTTTTATAAAGTAATAACTCTTATAAATATAATATTATAAACTCAAATTAGAGTAACACAATTTTTCCTCAAATTTACAACACGTATAATTCTAATTTTTGGAATTTATAATAGTTGTAATCTTCTAGTTATTATCATAATGTTGTTTATATTTAAATTTATATAGGTTTTATATACAATTCAGTATTCACATACTCTTTAAAAAATATAATTAAAAAATAAGTAAAAATAGCGCATAAAATACAACATGAAAATATCAAGTCATTTTTATTACAAAAACTAATTTTTTTAATATTTTATGGTCTTAATTTAATAAATCAAAACGTTCTTATTTTTATTATTTTTGCTTTAAAATATACTTCCATTGACGATTTAAAAGCTTGCTTTATTATTCGGCGTTTTTAGAATTACAAAACGATTTTTATTGTTTATTTTTTTTCGTAAAAATCAAAACAAATAAGAATTTATCATTATTTCAAATCTTGAACATTTAATAACTGTAATTGTTTTATACCTAATTATTTAAAACATTAAGCATTAAATACATTAATATAAATTAATATTAATATCACAATATACATATTTACATCGTACATTCAAATAAAAACTACAGTGGCGTTGCGGGAGAAAATAGAAAAACTGAGCATGTCCGTTTGAAGAAAAACGGTCGACACGTGAAACTCGAGTGACGCACAGTTAGAGTATTGCAGTAGACCTGTTGACAACATATAGCGCAGACAATTAATAAATAAGAATAAGTATAAAACTACAATCATTCTAACTTCAATAACCATGTGTTCTATTTGCAATTTACATACGTTTATTTGGATTTTAACTTGCGGTAAGTAAACACTTTATTTATTGTTCAATATTTATTCTTATTATTATTATAACTTAAAAAAATAACCTTACCTAGAATTAAAAACTGTATTATTAAAACAAACGTTCACAAATGAATATATTATCAGATAACACTTTATTTAAATAAATATATAGTACTTACATGTTACACTCCAAATATATTAGGTGTTACATAGATTTAATAGAAATATAAATTTGTCTTAATTTGGTTGATTACATTGATAGATAAATATACACAAAATACAAACCATGATTTTATCATTGGTGCACCAATATCTTTAACCAAATGTTTATTATAATTGAACATGAATACAAACGGAGTATGAAATTAAATACATTTTAAAATTTATTAATTATTTAATATGTACTAAACCTTATAAAATTATTATACCTACATTATTGCCAAATAAATTTAGCTAATTTTTACACTGAACTTATTTTATCGTAATAAGCAATATCGTCATAATATGTTACTATTTTTGATTACTCAGTTTTCATGATATCAACTAAATAATCGTTTGAATAATATGGTAGTTAAATAAGAGATTATATACCTACTACTAGTCCAAATATATATTCGCACCCAATTCAAACACATGTTATCTTTTACTATTTATTGACTTTAATACAAGACAAACGAACTAAAGAATATGATACCCACATCATTCATACAATACATATAGTAATCATTTTTAATGCGCTACATTATAATTTCTGTTTTTATTATTTAATCAAACATTATTCCGCAGTTCAAATAAAATATACAATGCAAAAAATAGTTTTACCTTTTATGAGCTTTGTTAATCCTTTTTTCATAAAAAATCGAGTATTCAAATCAAAATTCTAATGATGATATGCATTTGAAATAAAAAGCTCTCAAACTTGAAATGGAATAAACAACATTAATATTATATTTACTTTTTATTTAATAGATAGGTTTATATTTTATAAATGTTTCTCAAAATTTCAAATAAATATTAGACAAAAGGTCACCAATGAATAACGTTGAAGTTATATTGATTTTTTACACGAGAACACGGTGCGAGTAATAAACTTATGATGATGATGATGTTGATGGACATCTTAATATATTTAAACGCATTTTTATAGTCTAATATATTTTTTATACCTGGAGATCTCAAGATAAAAATGATTTTGACTATCAACTCTAACTGGGAACAAAATATTGAGAATAATATCATAGTACAATTATAGTATGTAAAACATATTAACCATAAACAACTAATTAAAAGTTATAACTTATAATATATTGAAAAACTTATAAAAAATTTTATTGTATTCTATGAGTTGAAAAATTGATAGCGTTATAGTAGTAATTTTTTTAAAAAAAAAAAAATTGAAAAAGCGAACACCTAAATTGCATTAAGAAAATTAAAAACTGAAGTTTAATGCAAAGAAAATACTAACAAATATATTAAATAATTCCTACCTTTTTACTATACAAACTTGATGGGCTAACAATTGGTAATCTTTTCAAGGTTATAAGAAAAAACGTCCACGAAAATAAATACAAATAAATCAACTCCTCTAGACCAAATTTTCCTTTAAATAACTTTTAGAGTTGACCTTTTTCTTCTATATAATTATGTCACCTATTTCACCATGTTGGTAATTATACTATTAATATTTTTATGTGTTTTTAACGTGACTAGGTATAATAATTTATGGCAGTCACCTAAAAAGGACTGTTACCTCCGATTCTATATCATCACAGGTTAGTACAATACTAAGAAGATTATTACATTTTCAATTTAAATTAAAATCTTGTAAATATGTAATATTGTAATATATAACCTTTATACTTCGGGTAAATAACTTTATATGATTATTATATAACTAATATGTTTGGTATGTTTTAATTAATAACACTATAGCCATCCTTTTCTTTGTAGCTTTTATTATTAAATTCGTTAGGGTGTATTTCGATTAATTTTGAAAGCCATATTATTAAATATCTTGCAAATTGGTCGTAAAGGGGTATTTAACACAAACACATTAAACGACAAGGTCACAAACTCACGAATGAGCATCTCAAAAATCTGACGCTTTATCAAACTGATAATTAATGGTCGACAGAGGTTTAATTTTGCTAACGATAAATTTTTACGCGTAGGTAGAACGCAGTTTTTTATTATAGATACTTTTATTATGCTTAGCTTTATGTGCACTAAACAAAAAATATTTAACCTGTACAATACAGTATAATATAAAATATTTGTTTCACATAGCCAACCTAAATATATATTTTTATAGACTAATTTAAACTATTTATTACAAAAATTATTAAAATTTATTTTTTTTCGTTATTTTTCAATTATTAAATAAAGAAACTTGAGTAATTGACCACTAACTATCAAATAAAATAATATAAAACTATTATATATACGGCATAGTTTAAATAGCTATTTTAATAGATAATATATTTAGAAATAATTAGCGTATTAAATTAAAATAATTTAAGTTATAATTTAATGTAGCATGAGCAATTTTCTATAAAACGTGTAAGGGTAATAAATACTAAATATTAAGATAGATGAACTAAAATGAAGATATTTGGCAAATATAAATGTATTTAGAACATTATATTATAACTATTTCTGTACACTACCTTATGCTTTTTATATACCTAATACAAGTAGGTAATACAACAATGTGCATTGTCTAAAATACTCATAAATAATTAAATTTTTAAAAACTACAATCTGATTTAGTATGCACATTAAAATGTTTTTTCATTAAGTTGTATAAATTATTTTTATTAGATATACCCAAATGTTACGTATACAGTATACAGGAGTTCAAAAGAGTATGCTAGAATTGCTGAACCTAGGCCGGATGTAAAATTACAAAAATTTAATTTTCAATTTGAATTTGATCAAAATCCTGAAGTATTCGGAATAACAAATAAGGATGGCATAGTATATATCAAGAATGTAAAACTTTTAAAACGATTTAATCAATCTCAGTCTACGTAAGTTTAAAAACAATTTACGATTAATTTACAATAAGGTAGGTATTATAATTATTACCTACTTTAACTAATTAAGTTAAGCATTTATTAAATTATAAATTATTTAATCATTATAGTGACATATATTATTATACTATTATATGTCATACAAATTACATGATTTATTGTAGACTAAAAATTATCTATGGCAATGATCAAATAACATCAATTATTTTAAAATTTGAAAATCTACCTAATAATCAATGCAAGGAAACGTCACACTGTTCTAATGTACATTTAGACACAAAATCTGAGTGTACATCGTCATGTGGAATCGGGTAAATATATATATATAAATATTTAGAATTAAAGAAAAAACTGTTCTTATAAAACAGTGAGAAAACAAGTTCTATGTACAATTTACCAATATATCATTGAAAAGTCTTATGCTTTTAAATATAACACGCATATTACATGCTCCACCTATTAACTATTTTCATAATAATTTTAAATAAATATTAATTATGCATTCATTGTTTATGAATCCACACTGTTTTTATAATGATACACCAATGATAATTTATGAAGACTTTTGTGTATGACTATAACATAGTTACACATTTAAAATAATGTATAGACAGTATAGCGAAATAACAGTTGGTAATAACAATAAAAACTAATACAACTTTCACAGGTCAGTTTCTAATTGTCAATGGCGAGAATCACCAAAACCAGATATGATCACTGTAAATTATTCAACTTGTACACCAGACATTAAAACATGTCCAGATGGATATTGCGACGATCTGGAAAAGATTAACTATTTGATTTGCCCACAAGACTGTACCAGTAACTATACAATTTAATTTTTAATAATTTCATCAAATTAATTAATTTAAAATTACTTATTAACTATAAATTACTGTGATAGATAAAGTATTCGGAACCGGATCAAAAGGTGCAAATGGGATTTTAAGAGCTAAGGGTGCATGTACATGTGACGAGATTGGAAAGTGTATGTGTGATACAAAAGTAAATGCTGGTCGAAAAAATAAAAATAAAATATCTACTACACAAAAACCAAGTACAATCATATCTATCAAGCATAAGTATAGAAATTAGAAGTCATATTTATCTTATCTTATTTATTATGTGTTTTATTCAGTAAATTATGGACCTGATACGTGTGAATATTGGTGTGACAGCAATGTTAATATGAGTATAATAATTGTAATCACGTTTGCATCGATTGGAATTGTTATGTATTGTTACAGAAATAGGTCAATTTTAATTTAACTAAAATTATTAGTGTTCTATACTTCTATCAAAACAAATTATGGTTTTAGAATTGTTTGGATTTTGGGCAGCAATAAAACGAACAGAAATATCAGAACACTAGAGGAATTATTACCAACCCGTGATCTAGATGGACATCAACCGAATATAATACCTAACAGGGATACTCTAGTTAATAATACTGTAATATAATATAAAATAATATTAATATAAGATAAATTAATATTATTTTATATGCATACGTATTGACGTAAATAATCCCACAGGACTTTGACCCTAAATGGGAATTTCCAAGAAATAGGCTTATTCTAGAAAAAGTAATTGGTGAAGGAGCATTTGGTAAAGTTCTAAAAGCTCAAGCTATGGATATTCCTGGTACGAAAGGTATGTTTATGTATAGTTAATAATGTGGATACAAATGTATGTCTTACTATAAATTAATAGTAATATCCGAAATAATTCAATAAAAAATACATATTAAACCAATTATGACAGAAAAATATCAGTGGGCAGTCACGTTTCGATTTATATATGCAATACTCAGTATGTTTTACACTTTTGAGCTGTATATTATAATCTATATGAACACATTCATTATTATTAATAAAAATACTACGACGGCGTCTACACGCCGTTCTGATATAATATTGCATACTCAAGTCTTCTTGGCCCCTTCGATAAAGATAATGGACCACATTCCAACATTATTTTACGACCCTGTGTGTTTATTAAAAATGTATATGCATTTTAAAATATATTATTCTATAGTTCTACACCACATTTTGTATACAATAGGCATGTCAACGGTTGCGGTGAAAACTATAAAACACAATGCCGGCAGTACCGAAAAAGATGATTTACTGTCAGAATATAACCTGTTAAAAGACGTTAATCATCCTAATGTAGTAAAACTACTTGGAGCTTGCACCACTCACGATGGACCATTTTACCTCATTATAGAATTCGCTAAACATGGTTCACTTAAGTAAGATTATACAAGAATCATTTTAAATTTATTACAATATATTTTTGTTAGATCATATCTCCGCAAAAGTCGAATCCTAAATACCAGCATAGATGGACTGGTTTCTAACACTGAACATTTCCAGCAAAATGAAAGCATGATATCTTCAACATTGCCAATTTATCCAATTAACCCAAAAGATATTTTAACATTTTCTTGGCAAATATCAAAGGGAATGACTTACCTTGCAGAACTAAAAGTAAAAAATTTGAATTGTGTTAAATTAATTAATAAGTATGAGGCAATAAATTAATATCTGTCACAATATTGTATTTAGTTAGTTCACAGAGATCTTGCTGCCAGAAATATATTAGTCACCAAAGACAAAGTGTGTAAAATATCCGACTTTGGTTTGACCAGAGACGTTTATGAAGATAATGCTTATTTAAAAAAAACTAAAGGAAGAGGTTAGTATTTTTTCTTAAATTTTTCAATTTGAAAATTTAAAATATATTTTACTATATTTATATAATAAACGTTGACTGTAGTTCCAGTTAAATGGATGGCACCCGAATCATTATCGGATAATATATACACAAGCAAATCAGATATTTGGAGTTTTGGAATTGTACTATGGGAATTAGTCACTTTGGGAACAGATCCATATCCTGGAATAGATGCAAAAGATTTATTCAAACTATTAAAAGAAGGTTACCGAATGGGTAAACCAAATAACTGTTCTGCTGAATTGTAAGTTTGAAATAAATGTATATATGTAGCCATATATAAGAAAATGTAGGAGTATAAAATTAATAATGATACTAATATAATTTATATTATATGATTACTTTTGTAACTGTATAAACTATAAGCATACTATTATACGTTGTTTTTGGCTTAAAGGATCGTATAATTCTAGAATTGAACAACATATTTTTTACTATATTAAAGTAAACAAAACAAAATGATGAATAAAAAAATGATAAAATATATTGGTTCGTTTTTATATACTAAAATATAGTAAACTTTATTACAGGTATGATATAATGAATAGCTGTTGGGCAGAAGACCCTTACAGACGGCCTAGTTTCAAATCGTTAACAACATCACTAGAAGAAATGTTAGAAAAAGGAAATAATTACTTAAAATTGGAGTTCAATCAAATTGTTAACAACATGTGTTATCTAATGAACGGTAAAATTGTTATTTATGGACTAATCTTTTATAAGTACTAGCGTATGAAATTATTTCTTCACCGTATCATTTGGGGTTACAAAATATTTATTTCTTTAGACGAAGAACGAGCAAATCAAAATACAATTTCAAGTGAAAACATAGTGGAGGAAGTAAAATATGAAATTCCAAAACCTCATAATGAAATAGGGATGTCATATGTTACAATGAAAGATTTTATAATTGATCAAGAAAAAAAATCACAAATTGTGTGAAGTTACTAAATATAATTTTGTCCCAAATAAAAGTTACCCAAATACGTACTAGTCAACAAATATTATACATAATATGCTTAAATATTTTAAAGAATTTAAATATATATCATTTATTATTCAATCTCAAAAAAAACATTTAATTAAATAACGCGCTTGTTTTTAATTTAATAAAATATTTTAACTATAAAAGTTAATCGTTTTTTAATGTTATAAATCAAAAACAAATATTATTATCTGTATAATTTTATCACAATTTTTAATTAATTTAGTTGTCTAAGTTCCTATTATTATTTATTATATTATAAAAGGTAATCTTAATATATTATAGATTATGGTAGTTTATGTTATCATATATAAGTAGTATTTAATTTCTTTTAAATGATCCCTCAACCTCTGTAATAATTTTAATAAAAAAGTTAACTATAACCTTAAGTATAAACTGAATAAATTTTATGAATTTTTATCTACAAAATAACTTGAAAAATATCGTGATTTTGACACATTTTATACAAATTTCAGCTTTATGGGCTTATAAAAAAAATTTGAATGAGACAATCTCCGATATTTTTTAGTTACAATTAGTTCAACTTAATATACTTTGTATTAAATTTTCAAGAGTTTTCGGCCTGCCAATTAAATTTTATAGATGTTTAAAAAATAATTTTTTACAAAAATTGAAAATTTAAATTGTCTATAAATAAATCAAAATATGTCAAAATACTTAAAAAACTTAACCACGCAAAGAGAACGCCAATATAAAGATTTGGTGAAAATTTGGTTTTTGGTTTTTGAGTTAGAGCATTTAAAAAAAATGCATTTTGTAAAATCGTGATTTTGCGTAAGATTTCCCGTTTTTTCGTAATTTTTTTATCGTTTTTTTCGACTTTTTTTAAAAAGTATTGAAAAAGTTGCATTTTTGACTTACCTAAGTACTATCTACATTCACTTTCCTTTCAGAAAAGTTGCTGTTTAAGAAAATCGAAGCATTTTTACTACCAAAAATCGTGTCCTTAGACACAAAAAAAAAAACGCACATCATTGTAAAACCAATAGATTCCATCACTCCGTTCAGAATCTAAAATCAACGAAAACAAATCATCCCATACTTCCTACTTTTTCTTTCCGTCCTAACTCCTAGTCCTAGTGATTATTAAATATTAATCTCAATAAGCCACTCTGACATTTATTATACATCACAGGTCAAATACCTTATTACCCTTATTTTCGATAGACATCTAACCTGGTCAGTCCATCTTAGATTTTTTTTCTGATCTGGATATTTATACAATCTGTACAAAAAGAAGGTACAATAAGTATAATGGATGTTTTTTTCCCCCATCTCAAAGATAAAAGGAAAAACTCAACTCTCGGCTTGATAAAACTACCTACTTCTCCACTCCAAAACATCAATTACCTACCATAAAACTGCTCCTTTAGTCTTTATAAAATACTAATACAACCTATTTGAGCTTATGGTATCGTTATCCAAGGTTCAACCAAACACTAAGGCAATTCAAACATATCAATCCATCTGCCTTCGAATAATTATCATAGGATCAAGATTTGTCACTAACATGGCAATCCACTGTGACCTAAATATACCAACCATTAACGAAACCCTGTCAAAATACTATGAACAATTCCAATCAACAATTCAATTACATCAAAACCCATTTATCGTACAGTTGGTCTCCAAAATCCTACTGGAATATCAGAATGCGGAACTGGTCTAAAGACATGCTATAAATAAATGAAACCATGTCAATCTAGATCACGGTTATCTACTATTAGATAACCGTGATCTAGATTTCGCAGCTGTGCACCTTCCTAGTTAAGCCATCATGTCCAAATTACTCATAAAAATTTATTGGTTGTAAAATGTATTAATAAAATCCCTTTCATAATAAAAATTCATTATGCGAGTTTCCATATATTGACAAATATAGTGCGACAAGCCCACAAATATTTTCACTTTGGGCCTTAAAAATATTATGAACGGCCCGGGTCCGGCTCCGGGTGCAGACATAGTATGCCTTGTCAAAGAAGACACGTAAATTCGGCCGGTGCGTGACGCACACTATTCTTATCCGTATCTCATGAGTACGCTCTTCTATTACTAGATATATTATGTTATCTTAGTCAGTGGAATACACGAATTTTTCATAATACTAGTACCAGCTAACAGTTGATTTGAAAAAAAAAAAACATAAAAAATGGTATACGAGTACACTATTTACAGTTACGAATAATGTTAAAATTGTTATAGAACGGTCATCCCTCATCTACAACTTACTATAAAAAAGTATACAATGCATCACGATCGCTTGTGTACCGCGGTACGATATAAAACTACAAATCACTATTATACATTTGTACACAGTGTGCGCGTCCGGCTGACGAAACTTTTTCCAGAACGTTTTCGTTTATTTATTTTTTTTTTCTCATGGATGAAACAATATCATTTATATTTCACCAAAAAATTCACCGTTTAAACTATAATATTAGATTCGCCGCTCGTTCGTATAACCATACAGATTATGTGTATTACCATGTTAATGTTAAATATTATAAATCTAAATACAACGTCCCGTCACCGCTTAGTCAACTCTACTGATCATCTCTACTGCATCGATAATAACAATGTTTAACAGTTTATAATATTGCCCATATTATTGGTATTTTGTGCATGACCTAGCAAAATCGATGTACGTATTGTACACGACTATTTTTCCATTTTTTCTTGTGTTAAAAATTAGAAGTCATCAATACGCTACTAAGAAATTAAATTTTACTCAGAAAGACAGATCTGTATATATTAATAACATATATAATAGGTAAGTAAATTCTATTAATCGTACCTTATTTAAGGTAACAGACATACCTATTATATTATCATAGGTACGCCGCCGTGCGCATTCAGTCTAAAACTTAGTAGTGCTAAAATTGTTTACTCCAAAGGGCCCACAGTCACCCGTGGGGACGGAATTCGCGCTCCACAATTATTTAACATAAAATATTCTGATTTCAAGAAATAATTATGAATTTTTACTACATCAAAGTAAATTGAAGTAATAATAAAAATGTACTTAGCATAATAACATATAAAACCTAATAAGGGGATCCTCATAGTATTGTCCGTGTATAAAAACGTTTTTTTTTTTTAATTATATTAATATATGCGCTAGTAATAATGCATTATTAGTATTAAGTAATTATATTAAAAATTAATTAATATTAAATAACAAAAAAAAAAACAAAAATTTGTTAATATTTTTATGAGAAAAAAATGTTAGTTAAAATATTGAATATGAAAAAATAATTGAAACAGTACATAATTCAGAAAAATTATTTTAATAAGAAAGATTATTTAAAAATTAAAATAGTATATTAATTACTCATCAATATTAACTAGAATAAACTTATTGTTACAAACACAAAAATTATTTTTTTTTTAACAATATTTTTAGTCCAAAGCAGGGACTTGGAAATGTTAAGCACCATCTGACAACCCCGTACACCAGCCAATATGCATATTATAGTATGTATTAGACAAATTACAAATCGACAACATAGGTACCTACTTATGAATTATAATATATAATAGCATCTACACACACACAGTACACGAACACGATATAATATTTATATACTATATTTAAACAAAGTTAATTTTTAATTAATGTCGAAATTATTACAGTAAAACCTCTGGATAGCGGACACTCACAGGACCGACAAAATTTTCCACTATTGGAAAATATTAATAAAATAATATGTAGATATGTATTTATGCCTGAAAATTAAAATTTTATTGACTTTTTAAAAAATATCTTACTTAAGGTGTATCATTACATAATTTATTTATTTTTTACAATTATTCAGACGTATAACAAAATATATTATACAAAATTACTTATTGAAAATAAAATCTGAAATTTTAGGTTTTTTTTTCTTGTATTGCAATTTCCTCAAAATTAGACTGGAGTTGATTAACTAATGACAATGAAACTGCATCACTCCATAGCACACAGCATAACTGTAATTCGTTCTTTACTTATTTTTCCACCACTGAAGTTCTCGCCTTTGAGACACATTGTTTTATCGGATAAAGCACGTAAAAATAAGCCGGTTTCATTGAAATTAAAAATATTTTTTGGAACAAACCCTTCACACATTTCAACTAATTTACTATTCCAGTCGTCCACAATATCACCGTCAACGGAACTACTTTCTCCACAGATTTCTTGAATAGCTGTCCGTTATTTAGATATATTCAAACACTTCGGACTACCTAAACCTGTCCACGTCCGTTATTCAGAGGTATCCGCTATTTAGAGGAGCATTATCCATATTATTTTCAACGGGACTATGTCGGGACCGGAAATTTTGTCCGTTATTGAAAAGTGTCCGCTAATTAGAGGTGTCCGTTAAGAGAAGTTTCATCACTGTATTTTATTATTTAACTTGTATCAACAGTTTTTAATTTAGATTATAGTAAAATACAGTTGACGTTTTATAATAACTTTTAGGTAGTTTTATATGATTTAATATATATTTTTACATGTACCTATAACATTAAAAACCAACATATGGCTGCTTATTTAAAATGAAATGTTTTTCAAATTAGCATTGTATATTACTATCCCTTCGTATATTATTCTATTTAAATTTAGTTGATATTGCTGGATTATCTTGGTACCTTTTAAACACATACATCTTTATAATTTACGTTTCTTCGTTTAAATTTATAAATTTAACGTCAATATGTGATATTTGTTGTATTAAAAATATAATCCTGATCAATTTTGAAAACGAAATTTATTTCATAAAATTTTAAACGTAATAACTAATGAGGTATAAATGGTATAATTTCATTATTTTAATAACATTTTAATTGTGATGTGAACTGGGAGGGCTAATTTAGATGTTGAGAGGGCTAAGCCCCTCTCCCAAATTACGCTTATTATTATAGCACATATCGAGCGTGGCCTATTCTATTATATTCTAAACAATCAAAGTAATTAGAAATTAATTTCTTAATTTTATCTTTTACAACGCTTGAATTAATTTATTGAAGTTTGAAAAAATATTATCTGCCATAAACATATTTTAAATAGAACAATGGATTTTACCTGTCTGATCTTGCTAAAACACAATTTATTACACATACCTGCTTATTAGTTATTATATATTTTAAAACATAATTAGTAATTATTTTCAGTTAAAAAGTATTTAAATATATACATTGAAATACAAAAAAATATGGATCTTTCAAAATCGGATATCGCATTTGTTGATACAAAAAGCAAGCTTGATGATAATTATTTACAAAAATTAAATGAAACTAATCAAAAACTAATTTACTATGAAAACGAAAAAAACGAGGTAAGTAATAAGTATTTTAAAACATGTCATTAGTTTAATTATAAACAACATGAACTCATTGGAACTGGACTTAAGGCACATGTGATTAATAATATATTACATTGATTGAACACATAAAATATATCATATATGACATATGTATATGCTAAAATATGAAGATAATCATTTCATATGACATTAAATAATATGTGATCCATAAATAATCATATTGTATTTTTATATAAAAGTATCAACACATTCATCTGTCTATTTAATTCTTCTAATTACAGGTAATGCAGTCTAATTGCAAGTCTAGTGAAACGGTATCATCAGATATGGCAGAAAATAATGTTGTGGATATGGACTATACTGTAGGTAATGGATCATTTTAGCTCGTTTAATAACTTTAAATTTGAAACGTTTCATATAAATTAAATACTTCTTACCATGATATAATTTTTACAAAATTTAAAGAATAACTTATAATTAAAATTTATTTAAATTAAAAAATGGTATATTTATTATGGGACGCACCGTAGCTCCGCATGAATAAAATTATTTTGAAAATCCGCAACTCCACATGCACCGTAGCTCCGCATTCTAAAAATATTTTTAACACCAAAAGTCCGCATGGAATAAAATTGATCGAAATATCTAAAGAAATAAATAACCCAAGGATGCACGAATTAAAAAAAAATATCACTTAGAAAAACCATCGCAAAATCCGATGCAACATTTCCACTCAGTATTTGGGCCAAAAAAGAAGCAACACTGGAGAGAACTACAAACAACTGCATGCGAGTCTTTTCATGCCAAATTTGGTAATTTATTTACTTCAGCACATCCAAATATTTCAGTCTTCATTAAAAACTTATTAGCTATACAGACGGATTCTTATATATGAATGAATTCTGCCAATAATATAATGATAGTAAGATTATTACATGTAAACAAAAATCAATAGGGAATTTATAAATAAAAAAATAGAATTATATAACGACGGCCAAATTGATAGGTATAATTTTGTAAAAAGTTTAGCATTATTTAATAACATTTAATAATATTTAGTTTTAATTTACATTATAATGACATATTATTATGTTAATTGTAAATTGTGTTAATTATTATAATTTTTCTTAGATAATTAGTTTTTAGTTTAAAAATAAATTTAATTTAATTGATATAAATGTTTTTTTAATAACATAAAATATTGTATTTAAACATTTTGAACAACAAAAAAAATATGTGTGGAGTTAGGGTGGTTAAAAAAAATAATGTGCGGAGTTAGGGTGGTTGAGAAAAAAATTATGTGCGGAGTTAAGGTGTAAAAAAAAACCTTGTATGTGGAGTTTAGGTGATATATTATAAAATAGCCGCGATGCATGCGGAGTTACGGAACACCGTTATTATGAACGAAAAAGACACTATTGATTTAGACAATATGATAGGATTAACTTTTATAGCTATAGCTGAATTTGAAAAAATAACAAACAATTATAAGTGAGGAACATAATTTTAGAAATTAAATGTAAAAGTTATAATTGTGGGATTGAACTAGTTGAAGAATATAATAGGGTTAAAATTGAATAGGATAAATTATTAATTTATCTCTGTTTAGCATTAAGTCATAAGTTTAATGAAAAGGAAGATGTTATGCACTTAACCAATACCTGTGCTGCGATGTATTCACGTGAAAACGAATACCAATATATATTAAAAGAAAACAACGAGTTAAAATATGCTCTAAGCAAA
Source organism: Chaitophorus viminalis (assembly GCA_025469195.1). Classification (NCBI taxonomy): domain Eukaryota; kingdom Metazoa; phylum Arthropoda; class Insecta; order Hemiptera; family Aphididae; genus Chaitophorus; species Chaitophorus viminalis. The sequence goes on from JAIPRK010000430.1 coordinate 81,567, forward strand.
CAACGTATATTAGTATTAAATCATTATGATGAGATATTAAATAGCTTAAGCATATTAAAACAAGAACTTGAAATCAAAGATCTCAAAATATCACAGTTAGAGGATGATATTAATTTGCTTAAAACGAAAAACGAAGAACAAAATAGTATTACAGAAATTATTGGAATAAAAGAATTTTCGTATGACTTAGGGGGCGAATATTTAAATGGCTTGCTCGATGATTCACAAAACAGAAATGAACTAAATGAAGAAGGCAAGTTGTTGATTGCCGAAGAAATTAATCAACTCGGTGGATCAAGTGATATAATTCGAAATGTCGAAAGCTATCGGATGCCAGATCTAATAAGTATGTTCATAAACATTGTACGCGAGAAAACTGAATACTTCGAAAAAATTATCAGTAATTTATCTCAGTATGTTGAAGATCATAATCAATTATTGAAAGAGATAGATAATTATAAAGAGTGGCAAGAACGTTTGGAGAGTGAAAACGGAAGGTTGAACATCGAAATTGATAATTACAAATTTGACCGTACTATGTTCATAAGCAAAGAACACGAGTATAATGATCTCAAAAAAGAATATTCCCAAACACAATACGCATATGATGAGATGTGCAAAAAATGCGCTCGATTAGAATCATTGGTTAAACAATACAAAGAAGAATTTACTAAAAAGGAAATAAATTGTGCGGACAATGAAAATGTAATAAAAATATTGAACTTAAATGTATCCGAATTGACGAATAAATTGAAGCTAACCATGATTATGTATAAAAATGAGCAAGAAAAATTTAAAAAACACGAAAGTTACGTACAACAAATGGTAGAAGAATTTACGGATAAGATTCAAGAAAAAAACATGGAAATCATATCAGTTCAAGACGAATGTTCTATTTTGAAACAAAACACTTACTCGGCTGAAGAAGAAATCCAAAATTTGAGAAACAACGTTGTGACCTTAGAATACGTGTTGAGAAATAAGAAAAATGAAACCGAACAAAAAAATAAAAAAGAACAACAATCGTTATTGCAGTTTAATGATTTGTTACACATTTTGAGTGTGTTGGAACAACAAATGAGCATAATGTTGGACGATATGTCAACATGCAAGAAAAAAATTGTTAGTTATGAGAATATGTTACACAATATACAAAATGCTATCCAACAACAGTCTATAACTAGAGACCGTTGGGCATCTAATCACGAAAATATAAAAAAAAAATACAATAAATTAATGGAAAATGAAATGAAGAAAAAACAAGAGACTTTATTAGAACATCAGATAAAAGTCAACAATTTAAAAAAGGATCATAATTTAAGAATTACGAGTTTGGCTGGTATGTTTAACATAATAATAAAGCTATTTTTTTAATTTATAAGCATAGTAGTTTTTATTATTTCAGACACAGAAATTATATTGAGATATGAAATTCAAGATTTAAAAAAAAATTTAAATAAAAAAAATTCATTTTTAATTATGGCCGAAAAATTAGCAAGTTTACAACTGTATGATGCTTACGACCAGATAAACAATTTAACTCATATCTCAACCACTCAAGTACGTAATCAAATGATCTTCTTTTAAGCCTCTCTTATGAAATATAAATTTTATTGTAATGTAATGCCTAAATAGTATTTACTATTTATTTGACAAATAACACAAGTGTGCCAACTAATAATACAGGTAGGTACTAATTTTAATGTAGTTAATTAGCCCAATCCAAGTATTACAGTTGGATAATACCAGTGGCTGCATAAAGTTTTTTTCCTCATGAAGCTATCCTTTTTCAAGAACACTCACCCACCAATCTTGTTTAATAAACAGTATGTCTTCTAAAAAAATTAAATAATTATATTGGTGGAATTTATCGTTTTAACTTTTTACAAAATTCAAAATTAGAAGATAAATACATGGTTAAATTTAATCTTTAATTTTTTGTCAACAAGATTGGACCCCAATAAGAGGTACACCTATATAATGTAATGTATATTCAAACTGTCACTGGATAATACATTTAATGAATTTATATTTAATTAAATATAAATTTCAAATGGCTAAAATTGATATTTGAACAAATTGTTAAGGTTATTTCGTTACTTGACACTATTTTAATGTACCTACCTAATTATAATTTATAATTAATAAATATTTAACTAATAATTGATGTCTGAAAGACAATCAATGTCACAAATGTTTAGGTTCATTATTAAGCAAATGCATGTGGTTCCAATAAAAATTACCTTACCCTAAATTTTTAAAAAAAATATTTAAATTGTAAATAGTACAAATTTTGATTGAAATAGCATAAAAACTATTGAGCTACTATCACTATTATGATGCTTCAATACAATCAAAGATTAAATTATATCTTTCAAGAGTAGGAGGTACCATTATGCAATTTTAAACATATTGTATAATTATTACATATAAATGTATATAATTATACCAATATAGTATACATCAACATTGAGATAGTGAGTAGAGTAAAGAGAATTAATACAACAATGTTTGACAATCAATAACTTTTTTTAGTGTTAATAGATGAAATATGAACTATTTGAAATGTATTACTTTCAAATATGGACTAAATTTACTTATAACGATTATTTGATTTTTTTATCTCAAAATTAGTTTCTTTAATCATTCACTGATTTTTTTCAGTCATCACAAGTACATTTGTAAGTTGAATTCATTTTCAACAGCACATTTACTATTATTCAGAAATATTTATGTTTATTGTTATTAATGAATCACGTTTACCAAATACTATATAAAACTATAACTTATAAATAATAAAATAAAACAATAATTTGGAAATAGTTAATACTCGTAAATGAATACAAGAAAAAAAAATGAATATTTTATTATTTAAAACACACATATAAATAATAGAAATAAATGCATAGCCTTGAGTTTTATAGTGTATATTACGACTGGTTTCAAATAAAAAATTGTCTCATCATGTAAATCAGTAAAAAAAATTACAACTGAATACAAAATAATTGAAGGAATACAAAGAGAAAAATTTGTGGTTTTCCAAAACTAGTTTATTTTGAATAAGAGTAATTAATTAAAATGAGTATTCATATTGTATTTGGTTAAGAAATTAATTTTATCTATTTCTTAACATATCTATGTCTAACTCTTTTTAAATAAACTCTTAGATTAAAATTAATTATCTATATATAAAAAGACTGATTTTTCTTATTGTATTCATTTATGTTATTTTATATATTCAGTTGCAGTATTAATTTTGAATGGCTTATGAATTCTTAATTCGAAATTGGTTGTAACTATATACACTTTTAATAATACTTAGGCTAGGCATTTTATTGATTTATTTATTTATCTATATTGGATAAATAACGTATCATTTAATTATTTTTTCTCAATTATAAAAAATTTAACTAAGTAATAAAATTTAATTGCAGGAGCTTGAAATAAGAGAAATGAAAAAACACATTGCCAAAATGCAACTTGTTAAACATATACCAAATACTGACACAAGACTTCAAGTAAGTTTAAAATTGTAAATACATTATTATTAAAAAATAATAACAAATCCAAATAAAAATTTTGCTCTGAACCAGCTTTATAGGGAGTGTTATATTGATTTAATGAAAAAATTAAAGCTGAAAGTCAAGATATTGAAACATCAATGCAAAATAAGAGATGAAAGAATAAAATACCTTCAAAATAACAGTACATGTACCAGTAACTACAGCACAAGATGCATCAAACAATTTTAATTTAAGATAGATGTTATATTAATTACATTTTTTGTTTATCATACTGAAATGAGACAATAGTTAGCATAGTTTATCATATTTACTTTTTTTTTATGTACATGTAAGTTGTATAATGTTATGAGACATATGTAATGTAGCTCTTAGAAGAATTCATTAATCATACAAAATATATAATGAAATTAATACCTAAGTTGTATACCTAAACAAAACATTGAATTTCTAGTACACCTTTAGGTCAATTTTACCATACATAACCAATTTGTTTAAAAATATAGGTGATATGGTCTCACCAATAATTGGTAGCAGATACATTGTTCAATAGTATAAGATTTTTAATGATTGCGTTCTTAGTGAGAATCACGACAGTAATGGTCACACGTCAAATGCTTACACAACAGTATCAACAATAAAGCTACATATAAATTGTGAAAACTAAATAACCAGAAATTTTAGCAGAATGAGTGTAAATAAAAACTAAATGCTGAGCTGTAGCAACTGACAATATGTATTAAGAGTTTTAACAATCCAAACATCTTTTTGTACTAGAATTATTTACAACAAAAATTGTCAACTACAATACTGTCTTAACAACAAAAAAATTGATTACGATAAATGTCATATGTATATAAAGATACATATATATTTAAATGGGAAAAAATAAATTGACATTATAATTACTTTTATTTAATGTTAAACGTTAACTTAAAACATATTTTCAGTAGCTAAAAAGTTCTTAAAAAAATTCTTTAGTTGGAATGAGAAACAAAAAAATTGTCCTAAACTTTGAAACACGCCAAGAATACAAAATAAAAAAACCAACACGAGATGCTTATTTGATTTTCTTATCATTTAATCAAAATTTTATACAAAAGTAGCTTAAATTTTAAACGATATTATATAGATATACATACATATTTGTATATATATATATATATATACATAATATAAATGTATGTGTATATATATAATTTTAGAAGACAAACCTATGAACTAAATTACAATTTAGTATTTTAAAATTTTATTTTGTAAATATTCATATTAATTACTTATACTTAAGTAGTATTAAATTTATTTGAAAAAAGAAAAATTATTGCATCATAATCTGTTATATAATTAAAAAAAAAAAAATCATTATGTAAATAATCGGTGGTCGAGTTAGTTTTAAGTATTCCAGTCAAGTGTTACCTAAAGTTTAGAAACTATTTTTCCACAAGTACATGCTCAAAACTTGACTGATAGTGAGTGACTAGAGACTTAGAACATGTACACAAGACAAATTAGTAGGAATATAGTGTTTAAAAATTTTAAAAAAATCCAATTTTGTCTTAGTCACTCAGTAGCAAAAAAGCTTTGATTTACATTATGTATATATATAAAAAAAAAATATGACTTTTGAAACCAAATTCTATCAAACGGAGTAACCGAGTACATGCGGCACTATGTATAAATTATATAAAATTAAGAGACTTGTTCAATTGTACATTATGTCAGTTTACACATCAATCATCTTCTTCTTCGACAACATCAGCTTCATCATCATCATCTTCTGAACATCCTGCAAATTAAAAATGATGTTAACTATATAAAAATGAGATAAAAATACAGAAACACATACCATCAGCTTCATCTAAGTCATCTTCACCTTCAGCGAATTCTTCTTCTTCATCTTCTTCGCCTTCAGGTTCATCTTCTTCGTCAAGGTCTTCCTCACCATTTTCTTCTTTTTTCAATTTTTTTACTTCCTCTGATTTTTCCTACAACACATATTGAAGTTCCAATTTATTTTGTAAATTTCATCAATTGTAATGTTCAACATGAATCAACTATCAATATTAATTAAAAAACATACTGTATAAAAATAATATAGTCTATAAAACATTTTCCAACTTCAATATATAAAAACGAAAAGAAAATAATGAACTTATTGTTAAACGGAATTCAAGACAAGGTGCTATCAATTTATATCTTTTGCGTGGACAATTATTTTAATTTGCTCCAAAACTATTAAAAACGACGTTTTTCAACATAAATAGCAACAAAAAAAAAAAAAAAAAACGAATGGAATGATGATAATAATGAATATAATAACATTCAGATTTCAGTGACGCCGCGTACACGGAACGCAAAACACCATGAAGTACCACTGTCCATCTAGACACGCCGAACAGAAATGGTGTAGTGTTCCAACGAACGCGCGTTTACGTATGCGGAAGAACGTCGTCGTCGCAGCCCGTCAAGTAGCAGCTCATACGTTATTGTTATTTCTGCCCCGATTTCGAGAAATCACATTCTCGGGCACTCGTTGAGTTTACACTCGATACATATATTCATACGCACATATTTGTATAAATATACGTCCATATAATAATAATCCCTCCTCCACCAACCCCCTTCCCCGGAAAACGGAAAATAAAACGGCATGTTCGACACATACGGTCGTCGTCCTGTTCCGCGGAACGCGCGGCGTCCCAAGACGGATGACGGTTGCTATCCCCCGCCGCCAGCCATCCCCTTCCCGGTAGGACGCCAACGTCGGCAATTCGTTACGGAAAAGTGCATGCACCGCGCGCGCACAAGGACCGCGAAAAAAGGCCCTCGCGCCAACGACACTTGCGCGGCAGTAACAACGCGCCTATAATAATTAATAAATTAATAACATAATAATAATAATTATCATATTAGTAATAATAATAAAAAATAATAATAATGTACACGGGACCCGACGGCGCTGCTTACCGTGTGTGTATAATTAGTGTTTTGTGGTCAATTTCATAAGTGTGTGTTAACACTGTTAACTACACACGATAGAATGAAAGAAACAAGTAGTGAACGAAGCGGCGGCGCAATGGCGGGTGTGCTGGCGGTACTGTTGGTGCGCGGGGAGGGAGGGGGTTATAGAAAGAAACCGGGTAAACAACCGTCGTCGGTGTGCCGGAAACAAACGACAAGCGTCGTCGAATTATCGGGAGTCGATGGCGGACCGAGAAGAATTAAATGAATGATAAATTATGATAAATTGTTTAAGATACAACAGATATAATACCTGAAGATTAAATAAGAGGAGTATAATAAATAAACTCGCAGTGGTAACAGATCCGCACACAAGTGTATTTTATTACCGCACAGCGTGGTAAAGACGCAGAAAAAAGTGCACACGTGCCGGCCGGCTACGATATCGAATACCAGAATACAAAAACATAAATACATGACCAACACCGTTCCGTACTTACGCCGCAATGCATCGGGGGTTAAAAATGGCGGGCATGTGTACTAGCCGTGGCGGCGGCGGAACCGGCGTCGACTGCCGGTAACCGGCAACGCGGTACGGATGACGGCGGCGGCAACGATAGCCGCGTTATTTCGAAAACCATGGGACGCGCGCGTAACGGACGCGCGCAACGCATCAACCACAAAATAATATAATCGTCGTCGGCGGATAAAATAATAGATACAATAAAAAGGGACACTTAACAAGGAACACGCGACTTCAACTTGTCAAATACATTTCATTATAATTAATATATAAAATAATATAATGCCCAATTACCTACGAATTTACGAGATGAAAATAATGAGAAGAATAAAATTAAAAATAAAAAGCACACTGCAACTCACATCTGCCGTTCTCTTGGTTCCTTTAATGTCGGCCTTGGCGTCTGCGACATCGTTGTCGGCGATCTTCTCTACCGCGACATCATTCTTGGCTTCTTTCGTACTCATTTTCGAATTTTTGTTTTTTGGTAATTAAAATAAAAAATAAAACAGGACTCGAATGTCAATTCGCTAATGGTATCGTGAGAAACGCACCGTTTTGCGTTCAACGAGACGTGAACAAGAAATCCTGGTACACGGTTACGGACGGAAATAAAAATGTGAAAACAAATAAAAGCGGAGTAAATGCACGCGGATCGGCTCAGGAAGCAAACAGAGCACACGGACGATCGGACAAACGGACAACGAATACGGCTCGAGGCAGCGGTGTTCTTTGTTTGTGAAGATGGCGCGTGCTGGTGGGGCCGAGCCGTTGACGGTTTTCCGATGTCAATTTCTGGTCGTTTTGGCCCGATTAAAACCCCGTTGTTTATTGTTAAATTCTTGGCGTATTTTTTTAAATCAGATACAATTTTTTTCTTTTTTTAAAACGGTCCACGGATGAAATTTGTGAAAAACCGAGAGGGGTTTGAGATTAAAAACGGCGGCCCACGACAATGGTGTTGAGATTAAAGCAATCAACAGCGCGGCCACACGGACGCTTTCGGCGTTAATATTGAACATAAAAAAAAAAAAAACAACGCATGTATTCTCGCACACTGCTTACCGTGGTGTTATTGTATAAATTCAAAACATTGAACAGTTTTTGTAAGCCGAAATACTCCGGTACGCGGGGAATTGGGATAAAAATGGGAAAATTTTCAAAATAATGCAATTACGTATCATCTACGAATTGACGAACTTGTTCATCGTATTCGTCACCCAATCGTCGTGGTTTAATTCCCGATTCCTATTATTATAATTATTAATTTTATACAAATATACCATCTCGAGCCGTTGCGTACGATTGAGATCGCGGACGTTACAAGTTATTTTCCGTTACACTAGTAACGACTAACGTTCCGTAATGCATCAAAAGTAGTTGTGAGAAAATTCGAAACCGTCGTCGGCAGTGTATTAATTGCTGCTAAATGCCAATTATACGTCATGATGACAACGTGCGGCGGTATTTTTCACACTTCTCTTACCGCACGCTCATCGACAATTCGCTCGCGTGACGGATTGGGTCGATTGATTTCGATTCGATAGTTATCGATCATTCGGTCCGCGACAGCCGGTCCCCAGGACAAATACGACGATCCCGTTCGACCGTTGCGCGTTGGCGCTTGTGGCCGTCCACGGACGTGGTCCGCGCGTATGGAATATGGATCATGATAGGGTACCGAAGACTGCATAAACGCGCGTCTATGCGTCAACCGTACAAAATTCGAATTCTCAAGACGTTGCGCGCCGAAAACGTAGCTCGTTCGCACGTCTTTCCTCCGGCGCCATACGGTTTCCAAAACGAGGTGCCCAAGGTCCGTTGGTTTCCAACACAGAACTTGTAGGTGCTCGTCAGAAGACCAAAAGATACGGAGGGGGAGGGGGTCTGTACCCGAAGGTTTCCATCGGACCCGCCACCGGGGGGATGCGTGACGTTATTCTTGTGCGCGTCACCTCGTCCGCAATCTTTTTATCCCCCGTGTGCACTTTATGCGGCACGTCCGTGGACCTCGGGACATACGGCGCGAGCGCGTGCGACACACGGCCGCAGCCCACGGGAGTCATTGATTTTACGTTTCGCTGTTACGTCAAACGGCGGGACCCTGTACAGTGCGTTCTGCGTAAGCGTGCGTGTGAGTGAGCGAGTGCGTGCGCGCGCTCTGGACGCATACAATGTGTACGTCGGCCATTTCGGGAAACGGACCGCGGAAAACAATAACAACAATAACGTGTTGTGCGCGCCATTCGCCGTTGCCGCCGCCGCCGCACCGGGTAACGGTTGCTCCCGGTAGCGGCCAGCGGGGCCGGCCGACTCCGCCACACGCCGCCGCCGACGCTTGTTACCGCACAAGCATCGATTCGTCAAAGAGGTTGTACAAATCGGTCGGTCGGAGACGTTGGAAAACACCAGTGTGTTTACACTGCGTAGCCCGCGCGCGCCTTCCGCATCCATAAATCGTAATGATTAATAGCGCCACCGACGGGCGACGACGACCACGATTCGCCACGATTTGTAATTTGTATTATTACTCCATAACTATTTGCATACAATGTCAATGTGGGTGTACACAGTACACCACAGTCGACAATATCGTGCGTGTACCGAAAACGCATGTGACGTTCTGTACGACGCGACGAGCGATGTTTATTTTTCGTCCCAAAACATCTTTTTGCCGCGGAAAGCCGGCCGGCACGCGCGAACCTTGCGTACGCAAATACTAGTACATTACAGTGTGTATGTGTGTCTGTACAAATATAAGCGTCATGTACTGAAACGTCTGAAACCATTGGGAAAGCGCACGTGTATATTTTATTCGGGCACGCGGATAGGTACCGTACACAGCGTGCAACAACTATTCTTATGTAATACCTATATTTATACGTTACACGTTTTATTTCCGATCGTTCACTAACTGAGTAAACTATCCATCCCTCGTTGAACACTACCGTAGCCTTTACTGATACGTGGCGTAGTGATCTGCGTATCCGCGGAAACCGGAAAAAACACCGTATTAGCAACACCGATTATGAAAACTGATTAGTAAAATAATTCGGGCATCAGCTATTTCACGTATATCCTTGGCCGTTTTTTTCCCACCCTGCGGCCTGCGCCGACCATCCGAATTTCAAATTTTTGACGTGATCCCATAGAGCAGTGGTTTTCAATCTTTTTAGGTCCGCATCCATATGGTTTTGCTTTTCAAAAAATAATTTAAAAAAACGGAATTTGTAAATAATTTGTAAATAATATTCTAAAACCAGTCGGTTGGTTTTGCTGCTATATTACCATAAATCATAAGTATATTATAATTTATGTTTGTATAACATAAAATACAATTAAAAAAAATGTTCGCTACTACAATTATTAGAGAAACGCTGGCCTAATAGGTACTCTATTTTATATTTAAATACAATAATATAGTATTGACAATATCAACAACATTCTATATTGTTTTTAACGCGGTATTTATTCGTTGTCCACCCCGAATCCCGGTCTCCCTGTCGTTCCACCAGCGCGGACGAGACGGTCGCGGATACATGCCGCTCGTTTTTCGTCCCGCGTACGCGTCTTCAACGTATACATCGAGACCGCCGCCGTTAAAATATGTTCGTTACACGATGCGGCGCTGGCAGGGTTGGTGCGTCAAGCAGGGGTGAAATTTTAACAACGCGTTTGAATTCTATACAGTTCACATATTACACACGCACAGTGCGTTGCACACGACTCGTTTTTAGGGGAGGGCCTGCGGCGGCGGCGGCAACTGCTGCTGCTGCGAACCAGAATTTCGGCGTACCGTATACCATACTATACCATGTTCAAATAGGTATATAAATACTCGTCACGCGCATGCGCATCAAGGGTCTTTATATTCCGTTCTTCCACCCTCTCACTGCCCCTCCCTCTCCCCCCCCAAACACCACCAACGACGCATCATCTTCACCGTCCATGTTTAATTAAATAGTTAATAGAATGATGAATAATTAAGTACATATCAATACTATAATATATTATAATATTGTTGTCATAATATATTATTATGTACCTATGTTACGACTGTTCGTATTTATTTTAATTTATAATCGACCACACGAAGTATTAAAATACCAATTGATATTATACATTTGAATTCTTTTGCGTAAGAAAAACGGTCGTATGTTCGTCAAAGATATTATTTTTTGTACCCTACAGTTGTACAACCACACCGCCAACTGCGCAACTACTTTTCACTATAAATTTTTCGAGTATAAAAAAGTATTAATAAAAGACGCGTGTCAATACCAATAACATTATTGTAATACCGTGTAGAACAGTAACACGCGTACGCTTTCAAATATTGAGTTCAACAAATTATTGTTTCTGTAATAATGATGTCATTAGGTGAAAATATATAGGACATCACCACGTTTTTTGATATCTTCAGAAAAACTAGTGTCTATATGAGTGCGTTTAACATTCTTAAACAAATTTTACTATACAAATCGTTTACCAATTCAATATTTGCACGTATAACATTGTAATTTGTACCTAAGCCTATTGTTTGTCATTGGTGGAGGATATTGGTGTCTCGTGTAGATGGCCTTGGAGGAGGGAGAGGTGCAAAGCTTATACAGAATATATTGAAACTTGCTCATAAAAACTAGAATACATGTGATTTCCAATAAATGTTTATGTACCGAAATAGACTATTCACAATATTCTACTGAATAATGTAAAAATCACATACCACATAAGCACTATGCAACTACCCGTAAAGGGGCTAGCCGTCAGGTTGACCGCTAATAATAAACTATACGTAAATCTGTATAAGTAGATAAAAAAAAATTATTCCCACTGCACTGCGGCTGCCCGCAAATCGTTCCGGTCGCTTGGATCGCTGCGGCTGCTTCGTCGGCTGACCGTACGGTCAATGTACGCACTGTATAGTGTATAGTGTATACGGTCAGTTTGCAGTTAAATGTCATATGTGTCGTTGCTTTTGTTATAATCAGGCAAAATTTGGCTTATGGAGTTCGATACAGAAAAATTTATTATCGAAATCCAAAACCGCCAATCACTTTGGAACACAAAATGCTCAGATTATTCCGACAGAAATATTAAACAAAGAGAATGGGAACAAGTGGTCAATATTTATGGTGCTGAATTATCATCGGAAGAAAAAAAAATACTCTGTTAGTATCATTTATTTATTTAATTTTAGAATATAGAAACTTGATTTATAATGATAACATTGTTAATGAATAATGATTATTCTTTACTTTTAATTTATTTATATATTAATAGATAATTTATAAGTTTACATTATTTTTATTATTATTTAGAGTTAATTCGATAAAAGTTAATTTTAAATGTAATTATCTGGCCAATCTAATCTTCCTTCGGTTATAAAATATTTTGCGAATAATTCACGATATCTCAATGCAATTCTGTTATTTCTTCGCACAATTTCTGGAACAATATTTTCGGTTAATAGGTTCCTAAAAGTGTATTAAAAAAAAGCATCCCAGTCCCATAAAAAATTATCCAAAACACAAACCATCACTTTTATAATATAACTCAAACTCACTAAAATATTAAAGCAATATTCAAACATTAATAGGTATAAGCAAAATGAGCCATTTATTAGCTAACATGCCAAATATCTGAGATAATATATTTTTCAGGTGTGAATCTTCAGAAAAAATGGCGAAATATACGTGATTGTTTTGTAAAGGCCCACAAAGCGAAAGAGACCAAAAGCGGTTCTGCGACGAAAAAAAAATGTATTTACGTTTTCTACGACAATCTTTTATTTTTAAAAGATACGGTTTCGACCAATTTAACGACTTCCAATATTACTTCAAATGCAGAAAGCAATAATGAAGATGAAATCGTAGAAGGTCAACATTCAGCTACTCATCCTTCTAATTCCTTGAGAGTTCCTAAACGTAACAAAAAAAATAAAAATTATGACATTGGTAGACAGTTAATTGGGATTTTAAATAAAAATTTAGAAACAAAAAATGTTGAAGACGACGAAGATCGTCTTTTTTTCATGTCCCTAGTAAAAGACTTTAAAAAAATACCAGAACACTTACGCATGCAAACAAAATTGGACGTTTTGAAGGTTATTCAAGAAGCTCAGATGTCAAATTATTCAAATACATGGGACTGGAATAATCAGAATAATTCATATCGGAGACATAATTCTGGACAAAAAAGACACCATCCTTACAACCATACTCCTATGCAAATATCTATACCGGCAACCACCCCATATCAGGAAACTGTCGTAAATAACCCAACACAGGTGCTGTCTCCTTCCTCATCTGAAGATTCTATGGCCACACACGAGTCTCATGAAAGTGAAAATTCATAGACTTCTTATTTTGACCTTTTTAATTCAATTTATTTCAATAATGATATGTCAATAATAATTATAATTATATAAAAGTATATGTAATAATAATGAGGTATCTATTAATATTATGTGATTGTACTTTCTTTTCTAATTATGAATATTTATAAATTATAACATTTATACATTATAAAGATAAGTTATTATCTTTTATTTACCGTGGTAATGGTCAGCTCTTCTTGTGGCTTAATACTTTTTCGGAATCGTGTATCCTCATTCGTTATGAATGAAATTAAAATATTCAAATAATTTTTCAAATGATTTTAAACTCATTCTCATATAACCAAAAAACTTGTCTTCATATTTAAAATGGGTAGTCTCATCACATGTTCGTAAGAAAAGATGTATTCAGTATCTTTTTCTTTTTTTGTCTTTTGTAGCGATCATAAACGATATAATATCAATAACTTCTTCAACGTTCATTATAGAAATTGTTCGTTTTATTTTGGTTACTTATAATAATTTTATTTTATTTTTTAAACCTGCAGATTCGACCGTACCCATCACCACTCCATTGCGGCCAACCGGACGGTTGGTCGAATTATGGGCAGCTGCATAGTGTGTATGTATCTTGTTTAAGAACTAATCATATGTTAATCGTAGGAAATATTGGAACAGAAGCTTTTATTGGTCCAAATTCCAAGCCCCTGCCAATCGGTCTAGGACATTTCGGCGTGGCCGTTTCGGCGTAGCTATTTCGGCATGAACCCTTTTCAGCGTAGACCCAATTCGGCGTGCATTCAATTCTTTTAGACTTATATTCTTTAATTTAATTTATATTATAAACTTGCTGTATGCCAGTATAGTATATAATTCTAAACACGCTATATAAATTATCCTAAAGTAGTTTTACCCATTCTTCAACAAGATTATAAAAGCATTATAGGGATAAGATAATTTTTATTGTCTGATATATTTAATATCTTTTTTATGCTTTTGGTGCAACAATTCGATTTCTGCTTATGGTAAGTTTTTAAAAGAGGACTAATCTGGTTGTTGCACTGATCTCTTTGATTGAAAATCATCAATAATTCCTAAATAATTTATAATTCATATCTTTATATACGACATAAGGTTACAAAATGAAATACTTGTAATTATATGGGACTTGTAATGAAATAATTGTATCTATAGTGTTTATTTTAAATTGTGTAACTTGTATAATCAATAATTTGTATAGAAATCATGTGTGTTATGTTTTTATAGTTCTACTACAGGTATTTTATACAATTGTATAATATAATTTACACAAATATCATTTATGTAGCGTGTTTAAAATCATATATTTTACCGGCATAAGCATGTTTATAATAAAAATCAAATTAAAGAATATAAGTCTAAAAGAATTGAATCCACGCCGAAATGGGTCTACGCCGAAATGGGTTCACGCCAAAATGGTTTACGCCGAAACGGCCACGCCGAAATGTTCGGGTTCCCCCGCCAATTTTTATGACTTAGTATCTGTCCATGTTCTAAATGTTTTACATGTTGTTTTTGGCGCTACAAGCAAGGGTGATTAAGCAGTATCCCCTCAAAAAAAGCTTATATATCAAGTATATGTAGTATGTACTACGTGTACATATTAATAACGTACTTTCTTGTAGATAAAACAAAAAATAGACACATAGACGTAGAATATTTGCATGTAAGACAGATATTCTAGTTTAGAGTTGGATTCAAACTATACACAATGAACCAATAGCCACCCCGTGCAGTATCGCTCAGTAGTCGGATAGTCCCGAAAAAATTGGATATATAAGTTACATTCTATACTATACTGTCTATAATACTGGTTAAGACTTACACAATGTCAAATATTAAGGGTGTTTCAAGATGATTTGGTAAATGTCATAACTTTTGTTCTATTCATTATTATTATTATTTTTTTTTAATTAATATTATAGTACTACGTTACAATAAACTTATATTAAAATATCTTTTATAGATTCTGAAAGGAATGATAGAATCCATTAGTTTTACAATGATGTGTTTTTTTTTTGTCTGAGGACACGATTTTTGGTAGTAAAAATGCTTCGATTTTCTTAAACAGCAACTTTTCTGAAAGGAAAGTGAATGTAGATGGTACTTGGGCAAGCCAAAAATCTCTGTACCAAATTTCATCAAAATTGGTTCAGTGGTTTAGGCGTCAAAGCATTAACATACAGACACACAGACAGAGTTACTTCAGCATTTATAATATTAGTAAATAAAAAGGATTTTTTCATTAAAACCATCGATTTAGAATACAATTCAATGAAAATGTATAATCATACTAGAGTAGTATCTATCTACTAAATGAACTAAAATGTCTTAAACCAATGTAAATTGTTTTTCAGGGATATTATAATAGAATGCCCGTACCACGTTCAACATGTTGTTTAATAATACATACCGATACGGTGATACCGAATATTGGTGTCATGAGATGCAGGCAATGAATATTTATTAACAATAGGTAATGATAAAAACACATTTTTATTTTACCAAGTTAAATGTTTATAGATATATATTTATCCAATGCATTATCTACTACTCGCATTATTACTTCTTTAAAACAAATAAATACTTCAAAATATTATTTTTTGATAATTCTTTTATTTAAGATTATCTTATTTGGTGTGATTATGAAAATTGCAAGATATTCAAGTAATAAATACTAAGCCTAGAGTTATCAATAATAATAAAAATAAAGAACGTATTTGGTCTGAAAACAGTTGAAACCAATGAAACCGTTAATTATTTGTATCTCATGTTCTTACCAAAATGTAGTTTAATTTTAAACCTTGATATTTTATAGGTACATGTTTGTCATACAAACTTGAAACTTCTATAGTTCTATATAATATTATATAGAAGTATGTGGTTCGTAAACGTATAAGTAAATTATATTATACAGTGTAGTAAATTATCGTTGATAAAAATGAAAATATTATAAATTATAATAATATAATATTCGCCGTTTAAGTTTTTTTTCAAAAAAAAATAAATAAAGAAATAGTATTTATTGTTTTAAATATGTAAATATTATATTTATAAAGCGAGCAACGGCCCGTGATTGTCTTATTAATGTAAAATTATTTTTATCTCTCAATTTCTCACTTGCTCCCCCTACAGAAATTACATACCATTATTTATTTATTAATATACACGCGACACAAGTTTTAATTTTTATACTTGAAGGTACGTAGTTAATAATTATATTAAAAATTCGAGTTCTACTGTTATTATAATTTTTAAAAACCATAAACTATTTTATCTTCTTTTATGCATAGGTATTTTATATTATGCCTATGTATATATTATATTAAACAAGTACCGTCGTATTCGTACCAATGAACGAAGACTGTTCTCAATATATTATTCTCCGTTCTCCCATAATCGTCTCTAAAGACAATATATTATAGAACATTTGTACATCATTATATACACGCACCAACATCCGTATATGAATAGGTAGATAGTCAAGTAGTAAAATAAATATTTTATTGGATTTCGTGAATAATGTTCGTATATAGACTACCGCAGTGTTTTACGTTAGGATTACGACCGAGGGCGCTGTGCTGCAAGGACACAATTTTGGCAGATAATAACCGTCGATGACACATTCGCAAAAACTCCTGTTCGTCCGATCCCTTCTGCCATACCATCCACTCCGTCCCATCGTGCTGTTGAAGCTACCACCACTACCATGCGGTGGTAGTCGTGGCTAGGGGGTTACCGGCAGGGTGTGATTCAGCGGTATAGCAAGCAGGGACTGGGGAGCGAGAACTAACCTGGGAAAGACTCCCATCAAAAATTCGCAGCATCAGCCACCCACGGGTCCCTATGATTTTGTCCAAGAGGAACGACCAGTTATCAAGGGCTGGCCCAAAAAACGAACAGCAATTATTAATGTATATATCAAGGGTGGCCAACATGGATATGTTCGCTAGCCACATAGATAAATAAAATCATATCAAGAGCTAAAATTATTATATTTTATTATTTTTACAATTTCATTCAAGTAGTTAAGGTAGCCTGGTAATTTATACAATAAAATATGCTTATAAGAGTATACCAAAAAAATACCGCAAGTTGGCCACCTCTGATATATACGTAAATATCATTTATTTTTCGAGTCAATTTTTTCCCTCTTCACTCGATCATTGGACTTTATAACGATAAAAACCTGTTTTGCAAACATAACCAGCTCAAAGCCGATGAATCATATCCAATTTTCCAAATATATTTTAACCTATTACTAGAAAAAACATTTTTCTAATACTATAAATCAATATGCTTTATTTTATTAGTTTTAATAAAATTAAAACACTACAATATTTTATAATGATCACAAAAACTATATTATTATAGTAAATAACTCAATCAATAATATTATTTAAAAATATGTACAACTTGAGTAAATTATTAAAGATTGATTTTAATCACTAAAAATATTTATTTAAGAATAATATAATGAAAAATTTAAAATTTCTTTATCGTAAGGATATTGACGTTTGCGTCATAATTAAATAAATACCTAATTTCTGACTAAAAGCAAAAGAAGTTTTAATAAGGGGTCTAAAATTACCAACTCTTTTCTAAACATTAATTTTATACAGAACAGAGAACACGCTGACCCCTCATGAACACCCTTAAATACCACCATCTAAATTTAAAAACCGTTTTAAAATAATTCGCCTTATGAGCAGCGTGGTACGTTTTGCAGATCTTTACTTGCTATATAGTATATATGTTACTGTGAATGACCGCAGTTGGTGAATGCTGACAGTCACCGGTTAATGTCGTCGTACACCAAAGTCATTGATTAAATTTGTGATTTTAGTAAACATTCACTAGTAAATATCGACATTAATACAACTTTATTGGTGAATGTTGGTAATGCCGATATTATTTAATCTAATTTAGGAATAACGGAAGGGTCACAATTATTGAACAGTATCTTATACTATATAGTACCTACCTATGTTGTATAAGGTATTATACAAAGTAATAATTTTGATAAAAATGTTTTGTTGCATACCATAAGTATAATACTTTATACCTATGCAGTATAAAGTATTGTATAAATTGATGATTTCGATAAAATGTTTTATTACCTTACCCAATTATTATTGTTATATTAAAATTTAATATCAATCACTGATGTACAAAGGGATCAACAAATTTCCTTAAGAGAAGCTTCTACATCAAATTCAATAATTGGTGTGCAAGGAGAAATATTGACATTTTATGTAGTACACAATGCCATGACAGTTTGTCATGCTGTAATAAATAATATTATAAAATAATCATAATTTAAATATCTAATTATAATACAAATTTAATATAGTATAATATTTTTTAGTAATAATAGTAATAATTTTTTCGATTTAATTAAATACAATATGTTGTTTCTACTTTATAATATAATATATATATTCAATTATAGTACTTTAATAATGTACTTTTAATAGGTAATGTACCTATGTCAACATTAACCAAAATCATGTTGTGTATGTCAACATTGACCAAAATCCTAACGTAAATGTCAACATCCACTAGTAAATGTCTGTTTTTTTTTAATTTTTCAACATCCACCAATTTATTTGATGTATGTTGACATTCACCAGGTGACTGTCAGCATTCACCAATTGCGGACATTCACAGTAACATATACATTATACACACGTTTACAGCCTTACAGATGTAATATTTACTATTAAGAGTAGGCAAATAATATTTCTAGTCTTCTTAGTTCTTGAATGACAGTTATATCAACTTGTATTGCAATATTACAAAGTGAAAAAATATAGATGTGGGAAAAATAGTGACAGTGAATGGTTTTTTTTTTAATCCATTTCAAACGTACATGTTTAGGTGGATGCTTGTAAACGGATAAAGGGTTGGGGTACTTTTAAATGTACGTTTGCTATTCTTCCCCTTTGATATACTGAGTCGACCCCAGGGTTATAATTAAGTAGGTTCAGCATTACAGGGAACACACACACACACACACTATAGGTACTAACAAAAAGAATTTTAAAAAAATGTATACAATATATACGAGTATATGCTATTTTAACGATTCTTATTATTTATTATATAATTTTACCTAATCATTGGATATATGTTGAATATGCATACATTATTATTTAATGATTTCATTGAGTAGGTGCCCAGGTATCCACACAAAAAACATTCCATATGAAGTAGGTATGATTTTACGATTACAATTTTTCACTTCTCGTTTTCTTTTCCTTTTAAAAATCCATACTACACGACGCATCGATATACTTTTATCATATATTATGATACGACAATTATTATTACAAATTATAACTTTAGAGGTATTAAATTATAACTTATTAGTAAGAAACGGATTTGTATGTAAATACATATATATATATATTGGAAACCTAAAAAAAAATGTCTCCAACATTCAATTATTCTGATTACAATAACTTACCAATTAAATTTTATACCTATATTATTTTGCATGATTTAACTTTTTTTGCATAGGAGTGCATATTTGTAATTTTAAAGTTAATAATTTTTTTATAGCACATATTTTTGGTTTACTTAATACCCAGTATTTTCCCGTAAGTTTGTAGCCTTGTAAATGTGTCAATCCAAAATTGTATAACATAATCGATTTACAATAAATTTGATCGATAAAATTTCTACCAGTAATTATCGTTTGAGGATAACATTTCAACGACAAATTTAATTTTATTTAACTTCTATGGGTTAATATTTTATAGTTTGAGAATATTTTTGTAGAAGATTAAGAATAAAGCGAAGAACATATTGAAGGCGACAAAATACCAATTTTCAATGATAATATTTAATAAAATAAAATATTTTAAACGCATATTTTGTAGCATATTATAGTATTTTTATAAGCATATTTCAAGGGTTTTTAATAAGTATTTATAATCCGTTTTCTACGTATAAGAAACTAGATAAATGCATAACGATAATGGACTATATAAAATCATGAAGCAACTGCTTATAATAGATATATAGTCCCACAAACACTGTTTTCGCGGTCCACATAGATATCATATTATTATACTGATATACATAGCGTACATATGTACTTACAGTGTTTTTAGGATAATTCGACAAATGCAATAACTTTTGATTTATTAATTATTTTTTAGCTTTTTTTCCTCGATAAATTATGATGTTCTGCGCTACATTAAAAATGTGTCTATTAAATTTTTTTTTTTATAATCCAAATTTTCAAATAATTTTAAATTTTATTCTACTGTTAAAAAAAATTAAAAATAGCCATTTTGTAAGTGTAACACGAATTTTTATAAAAGTGTTCAAATTTTTGGTTTTCAGTATAACTCGTAGACAAAAAACTATATAATGACATCGGTAGTCGGTACCATAGTAACATACACTTACATCTACTCCTATTATTATTTAATTTACCAAACACTGATTCTTCGGTAGTGTATTAAAAATAAAAATAATTTGAAATTGCAATTATGCCCTCGAAGTTCTATAAGACATTTAAAAATTTAAAGTCGTACTCCAATGCATAGAATAACCATAGCATGTGTATCTAGACAGCTATATGCACCAAATGTCCAGATTCTTTCGTAATTATACCTAATGAAAAAATGAATAAATATATGAATGCTATATGCATTTACATTTTTAGTATTGGTCGAATAATTTTATCGTGATAACTGATGAGGTTGATAGTATTTTCTGTAAATCCTAAAAGAAATAATTTTAAAATATGAGACCACTTTATTACTAATTTTCGAAATATATAAATAAAAATATGTAAGGTATAAAATACTGTAGTCTGTAGTATAATAATATTAACACAAATTGTATCATAGCATAACATGTTTATAGTACAATAAAATAATATATTACAATATTAAAAAAAATGTTCCTCTATTGTATATATAATATTAAATATAACCATGATCTAAATTTTTTTAAGAAGTTGCAAATGCATAATACAATCTGTATTATTTTAAATATCAACACATATTTTTAATACCAAATTTGAATGGACCGTTTTTTTAAAGTAATTTTAACCTTTTAACCAGACCGGGTGGCTCTAAAAGACTAAAACCATAATTGATTGGCAATAGGTTAATGCTTTAACGCGCCCACTAAAAGAAATTAAAATTATCAAAAATGTGTATTTTTATATTCCTTAACTCCTCTTGAAAACTATATCAATCCCAAGTCACTGGGCTGAAATATTTAGCCTTATCTTTATGAAAACATAGTGTATACTCAATACTGCAGTGTGTATTATTTATGATTGCAATAGTGATATACTTCACGTGTAGTAATGTAGTAATAAATTAAGTCATAGATTCCAATTAGACTCTCATTTAGGACTTTTGGAGTATATTATATCCCACTGATAAAATTGAAATAATTATACTTATAGTTCTTATAGTTGATATTTAAAATGTAATGGTTTTTAAATAGGTAATAAACAGAAGGAATCCCCAGACCCCGTATGAATTCAAGTAAGAACAAATATAATTGTATTTAATATCAAAAAGAAACATAATTTAAATTACAATTAAAATTTGATATTAAAATTCAAAGTACTAATTAAATTAACAAAAATTTAAAAATCGAATAAAAGAAAAATGATCGTGAAACTCGCTTAGAGATCGTACGTAAAGTGAAGAATAAAATATTTCAGTCATTCACGGTTTTTGTCCCAACCAAACCGTTCTTCTTTATCGTAGAAAACCCGAAAAAAAATGTCAACGATATTAGGTACTATTTTAACAAGATTATGATTTTTTCATTTTTGAAACAAATAAAAATTATAGAGCAAGTTGTTTTAAATATAGAAAATATTTTCTCTATATTATGGACGTAGAGGTAGCATAGACATTATTTTTTGTTATCTGTATTGGGAATTATAGTAATAAAACAATATTTGACAATAGTCAACCATGACTGAATTCTAATTTACTTTAGAGTTTAGCTACCCCACAGCGATTTGTAATTTTTTTTGAAACTCAAGGAAATCAAAGATTTAAAAAGAATGGCGCAAAAAAAAATGTTTAGTGTTTTAACAATTTCATATTAATATACTTTTGGTTTTCTCTTATATGGTTAATAATACACGTAGAATGATAGAATAAACGTAGGATTACGTAAATACGTTGTATTCTTGTAGATAAATAGAATCGAAACAATTTTAAAGACACTGCAGAAAACTAAGTTACCTACCGTCCCGTCCGTGGAATTGAATCCTGAAAATTCAAAAATAAAAAATGTGTTACGTTATTTACTACAGATAAATAGTATTGGCCATTGACTACCTATAGAATAAATTTAGTTTATTCTGTAACCAATGGTAACTGGCATTGGATTATATTTTTTAAATGAGGATTATATAATGATGATAAATCCTCAGGATGTGCATTGAGCTATGTACAGATTAAAAATAAAAGGAAACTAAAAATTACGTAAATTTCGAAGTGCAACAACGATTTTTTTTTGCACCATCGTATTGAAAACAATAACATACTTAGGTTTTTTTTTATTATTAAAGTGGTTTTATTTTCAATACTTAGGTTATAAATAATAAAAAATCTTTAACTCATAGGGTAACTAATCTACACTAATTATAACTACAAGTCCACGTGTATAAAGGAAACGTGAATAATGTTTTTTTTTTTTTTAAGACCCTTGGTCACTATTGGTCATTACTGTACTATGATATTATTATAAAAAATATATTGAAAATGGGCTCCATGAATTTTGTGCCTGGCGGTGCACGCGTAGCAGAGGGTCTTCCCGCAGGACCGTATAAGTACCAAGTATAGGTGTACTCACCGGCCACTTCCGTGTTGCGCCGTCGGCCATTCCCTATATATAACTCAGGAGGCGTTCTAATAACGGTATTCGGTAGAAGAGGGATCACCCCCAAACCGTTCCACGCTCATTTACATATAGGAATAACCATTTTTGTATTCACACACGTAAACTGGTCGAACAAAATGATTGCGTAATATATATATAGTTATATTATTAAAACAATATTTTACTTACAACATTGGCATATTATTCGTCGTGAGCCGTTACCGCTATATGTACAATACTTGTAAGTATAGGCAAGTGGCCAAGTAAGGGTTGTATTAGGTACCTACTTATGCTTACATGCACTCCAATCTTTTAACAGGAATAGGTACAAGTATGGATTTCAGGTGAGTGTGTCCAGAATTTTGCTTCAAATATGTAGATGAAGGGGGCTATAAATATCATGATAACATTATACATCTTATATTCACAATATTTATGTATAAAATGTTAAATGTGTATATAATATTTGTATTAGGTATGTGTATGTACATAGAATCTGTATAAATATAATCTGCGGCTTTTCGCTGCGCGTATAAAAAAATCCTGTAAGTTTATTATAATTAAATATTATTATTATATATATATTAAATATAATTTAATATAATTATAAGTATAATATAACAATAAGTTATACTTATAGTAAAAAAAAAAAAATTGAGTCGTTTGACACAAATTTTTTTAAAAGCCTCTAAGGTTCAAATTTTTATGAAATATGTCAAAATCACCATAATTTGTAAGTTATTTTGTAGTTGAAAATTCATAAAGTCTCTAGTATTTATACTTAAGATTTAAAATTATAACACAAGGTTATCCATAAGTTTTTCTTTAAATGTCTACAAAAAATGGCTAACGAACTTTCAGAAAATATTTTTATGACCATTTGAACTTTAAATGTTTACGAAATTGCATAAAATAACGATTTATTCTCAAATGATTTTAAATACTTGTTATTATTCAAAAATTATAAGTTGTAGAAACTTGAAGCTTTTACCAATTGTTAAGGATTTGCAATTTCTTTTCCAAAAATTTTTCCTAATTTTTAAACAATTTATAAGTATTTGAAATATTCGATTTTTACATTTTTTTATTTTATAATATTGTTGATAAAAAAATTTTGCTGGTACCAAATACTTGAAAATTGTATAGAATATCAAACAGCAGTTTTTCTTACTGTTATTAAAAGTTTTTAAAATATAGAGAAACAATTATTTTTTATAAGCGTTTGGCCAGCAAATATTGACTTATTATTACAATTTCAATACAATATAATATTATATTAATACCTATATTATATATAGGTACCTATTCTAAACTAATAAATCATCTACGTTCAGAATCGTTTTTCGTTTGCAATGATACCAGTCATTGAATTCAAGTTTAACAAAATATACATTACAATAAATATAAATTAATTACCTATCTCATGAACTGCGGTCCATTCTAACCCTATTGTACTGCACAGCGAGACACCATCCAGTTATTTTTAATATTACATATTATTTTTATAGTGTTTATACACGTACATAGATCGCGTTAGATATTCCAAAAGCATTAAATGTGTGCGCACATGGTGTCCTTGTATTCTCTGATTGGGTGCGCAGTTAAATACCATACGCAAACCGAGTAACCGACTATAAACCGTGGGTATAATAACGTAGTTGTAGTAGTTATATAGATACGACTGAAAAAATGATGGTATTGATTTAAAAGTTTTAGTCGAATGTCCAGTGTCTATATATCTCTCCCGCCTATGGGTCGCACTACGATAGGTCTTGCCGATAATCGGTTAAACGTTTAAATAATAATTATAATATGACTTATATACGTTATAATACGAATTATATTAACCATATTACTCTGAATGCTCACCTAATATGGCTATCAAGAGCTCGGCCTATAGCTAGGCCATTCCTTAAGCAATTTATCTAAAGTCCACCACCATATGTTCTGGTCAAATATTGAAAGATATGTAGGCAATACGCGATTATCTACAGTTTTTTGAAAATATTAAAACTTACTTGTCGGATAAATAATAACGTGCAGTGCAATAATTACTTATATTTCAATAAATATTCAAATTTAATCTACGGATTGATTAAAAGAATCAAGCGGTCCTATCAGGATGTTTTCAGGTGTTTGGGCGTTAAAATAGTGTCCTAAATACGCACGTATCAGAGGAATATTTTTAAGAATCATGCCGGAGATTAGAAGTTGAAGTGGGTCCGACATTTTCAGGCAGGGTTATAGCCATCTACCTATTAGGCACCTAGAGGTAAAATTACCGGGTAATATCGTTGTTATATAGATTTATGTTTACTGTTTAGGTTAAGTATATGTAACTATATAAGTTTATAGTTATTACCATAAGTTATCAGTTATTTAGGCATCGGCATATATAAGTATGTATAATAATATATTATATGTGCTGTATTGTATACGATTACGTGTCTGCGTGACTGCGAATAATAATGCAGTGTCTTTATATGTTCAATTTGAAATCTTTTTTTTCGGTTTTGCCGTTCGCTCTACTTCTATGTACATCTAAATAATGATGGGATATACCGATATGCGAGTGTCTTTCTTACGTTCTACCACTACTTATGTACATCATTTTATTAGCACAATGTACCTATGCTACATTTTACTGTTCCGATCAGATTATTTGAATTTTTATAATAGCAATATTATACCTTAAACCTACATGTGATAATATAAATAATAATTAATGAATTGGTTTGAGCATAAAACATAAAATTGCCATACCACTGGTTTGTAATTAATTAATGTATATATAATACATTATATATAAATAATATTCACTCAGATCAATGTCAAAATAAATTTAAGCGATTAATCGATACAATAAGTAAGTTATGTAAATATATTAAATAGGTTTATCGTATAATATGGTACCTATTAGGTAAGACATGATAGACGTGAAATCGTTCATTGATTAATATTATATAAATTAACTACAATTAATATAATAAATAAATAATAATGATAGTAAAAATAAAAAACATTCCTTTAAAACGGAACCTAATATTGTTTTCAATGTTTTTATCTTTTTGAAGTCTATAAAACATTTTTTTTTTTTTAATAGTTCACTTGAAACAACGTCGATAAAAATGTTAATTAACTAAAAGCTATATAGTTGAGTAAAAATCAGCTGTAACAAAAAATATGAGGTAGGTACATATTAAACTATAGCAAAATATAAATTCTGGAAAATTATCGGATTTTCACTTTCAAGTCGTACGGGATCAACCGAGATTACCTTAAGTCCTTAAGGACCTTGCGATACCTACTATATTATTTTATAATATGACGAAATATAAAGTAGTACAAACTAGTATGAAAATGTAATTTTGTGGTACATATGTAGAGTAAGACATAATTATATTAAACGTATAAAATCAAAATGATCAATTTGTTTATAATTATAATTTATGACAATTGACTAAGTTTAAGAAATGTATGAATAAAAAACTACTGTTAATAAGAATATAAAGTATTTCTATTATCTATATTGTTTTATATTTTCGGTAGCTGGTAAGAGAAATATGTATAATGTATATCTACTTTACTACTTCAGTACTAAATTTAGTTGAGCAGGTAATGAAAAATCAGCAATCCTGAAAACTTTTTATAGGTATTTTATGTGGTTTATAAGTTTACTATTTCATATTAGCAAATTTATTCATCCAATAAATTGTATAATAAGGGTAGACAACATAGGCGCAAATAGCGTTTAAGATTTGGGGGGGCGGGGGGCTGAAGATCTAGCTACTGAATGAAGCATTGAAGCATTTATACAAGTAATTCACACCTAAAAAATTTTTAAATACAACATATAGGTATATCGTATACTGCTTACTTAATTACAATATTGACAGAAAATAAAACTTACTAAACATTTTTTTTTTAAATATTGTGCTATTTCATATACTTATAATTGTTGTCAAAATTATATTTATTATTTATAATATATAATATACATTATACACCACATAAATTTTAGGAAAACAATAGGAATTATTACTGTAAGAATGGCTTTAAAGCAACAAGTAACAAAGAAATAATATAATTATAGAACAAATTTTTGTTTAAAAAAATGTACCTAATACATTTTTAGAGCTGTATTTTTCAGTTGGATTTAGCAAAAGTGTTCAATATTATTTCAGTATCTACTATAAAAACGTTTTCTATATTCAATATTGCTAAATTACTAAATCGGCCCTGAGTCATGTTAGCTCGGACATATGTGTTGATCCTTCTCATAGTCAGTGGTCGAAATGGCTCAAGATAAGTGGAGGGATGCCTTAAAATTCAGATTTCCTGATATCATCATAACATTCGTCATACCTTGTATAGTATTTTTTTTTTATAGTTCACATTTGTTTATGCATCAGAATACTACAATCTTAAAATCATAATAAATAATAATTATTTCATTTTAAAACACAAGTCTTAGGAGAAATGCGTTATTCTAGACAAAATAAGTAGAGGGATGAAAAATGTAAATACAAAAAAGTAGAGGGATGTCATCCCTCCGTACCCCCCCCACTTCAACCACTGCTCATAGTTGAAAAGGACCTTTCACAAGTGGCCGAGCTCACTGGTAATGTTATTGCCACTTGCATAATTTTAAATAAATTAGGAAATACTTTTTCAATTAGATGTTTTTTGATATTTTTAAAATTAACTTCTTTCATCATGTTTTTCATTACATTCATTTCACATTTCAAGTTTGAAGAATTGATATGAAAAGTATCCTGTAGGTACTTAAATATACAAACAAAAACAAAATAGTTTAAAAGCATTCGTCAAATAGAATTCATAATTTATAAATATTGCTCAAATACAAGTTACAATGTACTTTATTATAATCAATAAGAAAAGATGATTGTTGAAAATTTAATTTAAATAATTTATCAATTGCTGTTGCAATGTTTAAACTCTCCTCTGAAAATTGAGTACTTAAACTTACTATAATTGCACCTAGTATTGGATAGTTAGAATGCTTTTCCCAATATTTTTAGAGCTGTTAATAGTTAATATGAGCTGCAACAATTTAGACTCCGTAATAAGAATGTTTATTATTCTTAGTTCTTGGTAAGTATTATAGTTTATGGCTACAAGTCTACAATGTGCAATAATAATAAAAATAATACCATAATAAATAAAATTTGTTCATTTACGAATTACATAATCTTAAAAATATGAATACTAATTTTTCATCATACTGATAAAGTTAATAAAAAATTTAGAATATGTTTGGGGAAGCTATTGAAGTGTTTGGGGGGCTTAGACCCTAAAGCCAATAGGGGGGTATTTGCGCCTATAGTGATCAAGTTGAATATGTTTGCTAGTCACATGGATAGATACAATATTATATCAAGAGCCAAGATGTTTATATTTTATAATTTTTACAATCTGATCTAAGTAATAAAGATAGCTTATAGCCGATAAACATATCAATTTACATATTAGTTCAGTATATTTTGTTTTGATTGTATTTTGTATACCAAAAAAATTTAAATTCATAATAGTAATAAGTACATCTTGGTTTTTATTAATGAAACGTGAGCCGTAAGTTGACCACCCCTGATATATAATGAGTATTGAGTTGACACTGTGACAGGTTCTAAGCCACAGAATAGTAATATATATATATATATATGTTTATCTACCTATGTAATAGGTACAATCTCAAGAATAGAAATTATTTTAATTTTTTTATAAACTGCGGTCAGTTCATTTACCATTAAGATTTCATGGTTTTAATGGTAGGTAAATCAAATATAATATTTAAACATAAAACGATAGCTGAACATAATAAACATACAAAATAAATTAGTTATGATTAGAGTGGGTGGCTGGGGTATAACCCATAAGCCCACAAGGTTGAGGGGCCTACCTGAGTACTTAACTTTGATATATATTTTTGTTAGTACTTTAATATATTCTCGAAACATTTTTTTTTTTCACTTGCAGTGTAATATAATATGAGAACACGGGTACAATTCATGATAATTTAATTAATTTTATTTATGTTAACATAAATAATGTCCAATGTTTTTTTATTATATCTACATACTCATGTTTATTTAAATATTTAATCAAATTTTAAAACAAAATTCATCATATTATAAAAAGATTCTTTGTCGATGTTAAAAATGTCAATCGATTGTACATAGGTATTTTTTTCGTTGAATTAAGCAAAAGTATCTAAACGTTTAAATAATGGGTTTTAGCATATCGTATATGGCATAATTATACATAAAATATTTGATATAACAGGTCAGATCCCGACTGTATTTTCAATCTGTATTAAACATTCAGACATTCTTACTAAGTAGTGGTACATTTAAATTATTTGTAAACTTTAATCGCTACAGGTTTAGCTGGGCTTATCCGTGCATCGTGATGACATAGTTGGTATAAATCATTATAATTTATAATGAATAGGTACCAGATAATAAACATATTTACTACATACCAATTCTGAGCATTTTATAATATTTAATTAGTACCTATTTATACAAATCAAGGTTATGGTTTTTAATTTCTAAAACACCAAAATTTATCAAGACAATTTTGTTAAAAATGACTAGGAATAAAAAGGTAACAAAAATGGAAAAAATCACCCATGTGAAATTTTCAATCTGTACAGGATAGCTAAAAGGGGTATCTTAAATAAATGCAGGTACTTACTTAAATACTATAACACATTGAAGTTTATTTTGGAACATTCCTAAAACATACAGAACTAAAAAAAGAACTGGATGGGCCTCGCTCTGCTGTACAGTTGGGGTGGAGTGCACCTCGTTCATAGGATTAAGGATAGGTCATTACAATAGATTTGTTAAATTTTAATGCAATGATAGGTATCATTGTATATGAATAACGATTCTGAACGGAGATGATATGTTGATCTAGAATAGGATATTAAAATATAGTATATGTTATATTTAAATTGAAATATAATATCAACATTTGCTTTTCAAACGCTTATAAAAAAAAATTGTGCTTATGAATTTCAATAATTTTTATATGAAAGTAAGAACTACTTATGTGGAATTTCCTATTAAAGTAAAAAACTAAAAAGTATTTTGTACGAGCCAAATGTTTTTTATCAACGACTATAAAAAAATCAATTATTTAAAATGTCTATAAGTAGCTTAAAAATCAATAAAATATTTTGAAAAAAATAATACACAAAGGAAATGCCAATTTTAACAGCTGGTAAAAATTTCAAGTTTCTGCGACTTTTACTTCTTGAATAATCGAAAATATTTAAAATCGTCTGAGAATAAATCGCTATTTTATGCAATTTCGTAAAAATTTAAATTTCAAACGGTCATAAAAATTTTTTCTTAAAGTCCGGTAGAAATTTTTTTATAGTTTTTTGAAGAGTAACTTATGGATAACCTAGTGTTAAAATTTTGAACCTTAAGTATAAGCAGAATAAATTTTATTAATTTTCAACTACAAAATAACTTGCAAATTATCGCGATTTTAACACATTTTATACAAATTTGAACTTTATAGGCTTATAAAAAAAAAAATTAAACAAAACGATTTATATTTTTTTTTTATTTGCGATAAGTATAACTTATAATAAATCTTATGTATTAAATTTTCAAAAGTTTTTGGGATAGTCTAATATTTTTTATCGATATTTCAAAAAAAAACTTAGAAAAATCAAAAATTTAAATTGTTTATAAATAAGTCAATAAATTTCATAATACTTTGAAAACGTTACGATGTTTAGAAAACGCTAATTTAAATGTTTGATGAAAATTTCAAGTGTATGCGGTTATTCGCTTTTGAATTAGAGCATTTTTAAAAAAAGGGAGTTTGTCAAAACATGGTTTTGCGTAAAATTTCCTGTATTTTCGTAATTTTTTATGATTTTTTTGGACGCTTTTAAAAAGTATTGAAAAAGTTTGATTTTTAACATGCCCAAGTTTCATCTACATTCACTTTCCTTAAAGATACGTTACCGTTTAAAAAAATCGAAGCATTTTTACTACCCCAAAACGTGATGACAGACACAAAAAAAAATAAAATAAAAAATAAAACGTCATTGTAAAACCAATAGATTCCATCACTCCGTTCAGAATCTAAAAGTTGAGTAGATTTCCATGTCAGCATTTAAATTTACTCTCAAAAATGTTATTAGGTTTTAAGAAGGTATTGGCCGTATTGGGTAGTAGCAACCATAATTTAAATATTTTAATAATAATATTTAATGATTTAATATATTTTAATATTTACAGTAAAAACCTTTAGCCAATAAATTTCTCATTCTACATCTATTACATCTATTGTTAAGGTTAGATTTAGTTTTTTCGTATGTTCTGAAAATAATATATATTATATTTCCATAAGTGTCTAAAGTTAAATGATTTCTAAATAAATAGTTGACTTCATGGTATATTAAATTAATTGTTATACTACTTATCAAATACATAGAGGAGAAAATATTCCTGTTTATTAATTATTTAGAATACAATTAATGTGAAAATTATAACAGTTTTCATTGTTGTGATTAAAATCATTAATTGGAATCAAAAATGACCATCATGATGCAATTTTAATATAAAAACTTTAATCAGCTAAAATGATGAACATAGGTGTTGTGAAGTATAGTTTATCACTTATACACTGTTATTTTAATAAGGATTTAATAGATGTTAAAAAACAATTAACTCAAGTGATAACAATACAATTTAATATTATATAATTAACTTATACTTGATAATAGCTTAATACATAACTTGAATTTTGTTTTATTTTTATTTACTATAATATCTTAGATAAAGATGTCTTCATATTTACATATACTTTTATGAAACACACACTAGGTTATATAAACGTATTTTGGCTCTTATTAAAATTATTTAGTTTTTTTTTTTGTATTAGAAAAACACCAATAGTTTTAATTTGACATATATCAAATGTACACAAGAGAATACATATTGTGGTATGTTTTAGAGATTTTAATCTTTTTTTTTCTTCATGTTAGACTGTTAGAGACAAATCACCGACACCAATACATCAACATTTTTGATAAAGCATGCTTGTCAAAAGTGTATTGTCAGGTAAATAGGGAGACTATTATAGTCATGGTTGAAATTTTATTTAGTATTACACTCTAGCCACAAATTTTGTAATAAAGTAAATAGTCTGGATAAACCAGAAATCTATTAAAAAAATAGATTCATATGTTATGTTTTTAATAAAACTACTTAATTTTCAATTAAAATTTACAAATTAATTTAAACATTCATTTATTTATTTAACAAATTAAAATGTGTTCTTAGTGCAACTCAAAAATTATTAATGATAAAAGGAAATTAAATGTATTCAATAAAAAATAGAATCTACCACAGAAAAAGAATAAAATATTATTTAAAATAAGAATATACAAATATAAAAACCAAAACCTAATAAAAATGACAAAATAATTTAGAAGAGGAAGTAGATTTATATTTATAATTCCCAGAATAAGTTTAGGAATAGTGAATTAATTTAAAATTACCTTAGAAAAATGTTTATCAGAAAGATAAATTTGTTTATTCGTGTATTTAGTATATTAGTTCAATAGTTGAAATATTCACATTTTTAGATTTAAAATGGTTTTATTTTAATATTTAAATATATAATTTAACAAGTTGTATTTATAATTTTTTTATAAACACAAGTTATTTATTTTAATAAAATTACTCATTGAAAAATATTAATGAGTAGAAATTATTTAAACAATTAATGTTAATTTAGATTTTAAAATAAGTAACTAAAAATAATTTTAATCAATACCGAATAACAAATCATATGTTTATATAAGTTTAATATATTAAAATTATAAGCCAATTTTATGAATAGTGCAAAATTGTAGTCTGAAATTATTAATTGATAAATTTAAATGTATAACAAATTTCAATAACAACATTCATAATAAAAACCTTTATTTCAATGCTTTTGATTTTTGTATAATTATAATAAACTAACACTATACATTAATAGGAATAAAAAAAAAGTGTACATAAAACCAGACGAATATTATTATTTTTTAAATGCTTATATTGATAAATTTAAAATTTAAGTTTATTAAAAATTATAAGTGAATTACAAAACAATTTTGTTAACTAAAGAACAGGATAAACCAGTATTATCTGGTTCAACATTTAATTGTTCCACTTTACCATTTTTGATCAACATTGAGTATCTCTTGGAACGAGTACCACCCAAAGGTGGTAAATCAACAGCTAGATCAAATGCTTTAGTAAGTTCAGCGTTAGGATCAGCTAATAAACGTACCTAAAAAAAAAAAAAATATTTTAAGTAAAAAATTTGGAAATTATTTTAGGTTACATATTCAATACATAAAATAAATAAATATTTATTTAATAAATCTAATTTTAGGTTTGAAAATAATTGAATATAACAAATGTGTAATGAACATTTATAGGTAAGAAAATAAGTCATTATTTTATTAAATTAAATTAATTATTTTCTACTATATAAGAAAAAATTAAATAATTTATTATGATACAATATCCCATAAAACTAAAAAGTATCTATTCAAATTTACCAATAATCAGGGCTGGGCAAATTACTCAACAAATTGTAATCCTATAGTTACCTAAAATACCCAATATAAAACAGTTACTTAAAAAAATTTGTACACAAGTATCAATTATATATCTGGGCTATGTAAAAGAATTTATATCAAGTTATAAAAAAAAATAAAATAAAAATCTTTATTTTTATTATTAAATCACATAATTATAAAATTATACAAATTATATACAAAAAAGATGAGTATTTTGAAATAAATAATAAGATTTTAATACTTATTTGGTTGTTTATACAAGAAATGAGACTTAATTAAACTATGAATTATATTATAACTATATATGTTATGATATGTATGTGTAAAATATACATATATTTTTTTTTATATTTCTTTTATTTTTTGATATTATAGCAAGACAATTAAAATAATAAAAATTAAAGAAATTAAAAATAAAAGATTAAAAACAAGTGTATATAAATAATTAAAAGATACAATATATTATAAATACATTTTTTTTCTTTTAATCATTTTATTCAATTGAGATTTAAATGAAAACAAGGTAAGAAATCGGGTGAAATAGCAATTATATTTAGACTGTAATAATCCAATGCTTGAAAAATAGGTTTCAATATATGAGTTAAAATTCTCAAGTATAGAAAAT
Source organism: Chaitophorus viminalis (assembly GCA_025469195.1). Lineage (NCBI taxonomy): Eukaryota > Metazoa > Arthropoda > Insecta > Hemiptera > Aphididae > Chaitophorus > Chaitophorus viminalis. Next base: position 116,070 of record JAIPRK010000430.1, read on the forward strand.
CATATTCTTTAAATTGGTACAGTAATTAATATAAGTTTCTTTAAAACACTGTTTATTTTATTTTTAAAACATATGCACAAACAATTTAAAGTTTAAATAAGAAAAATATTTTATATTAATTTAACTTTATCTTTGAATTACAAGGTACAGCCATTAGCGATCATTTGCTATCATATTTTATATACCATTTATGAGATTCATAGGTTGTTTTATCATCATCAGTTAAATAGTAGATTAACTAATTTTAATTTTAAATTAGATTTTCTTCTTCACATCAAAATTAAAATAGTTGCCAAAGAGTTTGCATGGTGAGTTTTTATAAGTACAAAAACATACAAGTAATTTTGCTACCAGTCCCTTCGATGTCAAATGTAGGAATAACCACTACACTTTGATTAAATTATAAATTTAAATTAAAAAATTATTTCTGAAAATTTAGTAATTTAATTATAAAAAAAAAAAAATAACAATCATTTCTCAATAAACTTTTAAAATTATTTTAGTATTAATGTAATTAAAAATTAAACAATTTACTTGATATAATAATATTCTCTTTATATATTAATTTTAATTATCGTCTATAAATGAATTGCCATAAATGGGGAAATTCCGAATTCAAAAGAATTAATTTTACTTTATTTATTTTAATGCAATATAATATTGATTAGTAGAAAGTTTATGATTTGTCATAATACATTTATAATTAAATATTTGTTCAATTGTTCAAGAAACTATAAAAATGTTATACGTAGCATTTTTATATTAGGTACTCCTAGGACCATGCCAATACTATAGCCATGGAGGAATAAGATGTTTTAAAATGTACACAAAAAATATAAAACCAATTATTACTTTTCCTTCAGCTTTCTGATCTTTAGCCCAAGCTGCCATGACAAATGCATCATTCACAGAGACACAAACAATCTCATCAACACCCTTGTTTTTCAAGTCTGCAGCAGAATCTACATAGCCCGGCAAATGAGTCTAAAAATGAATTCAATGATGTTATAGTTAACAATATGGAGAATATTAGATTAATTTACTTTAGAGCAACCGGGAGTAAAGGCACCGGGGACAGCAAAAAGTATAACAGTTTTACCATTGCACAGCTCGGACAAATTGACCTTATTGGCTGGTGTAGTTTCGTACAAGTCCACACTGGGCACGCAATCTCCAACCTGTTACAAAAATGGTACAGGATCATATTAAAATTAATTATTAACAGGTACACAATGAATCAGTGACTTACTTTTATCGGCATTTTCGAACTTGGGCTGGCACTTAATAGACGTTTAGCAGCTGCGTTCAGCGACGTACCGGCACTCAATGTCTTCTGTAACACCGCAATAGTGTTAAACATTATCGAAATATCGAATATAAAATTATATTTATGGACGCAAATACGAGATAGTATATTATTACTTCGCAAACCCAATTAATAATAGACGAACTACGCAAACGCAAGCATAACAGTGTACAACATAGGAGGGGAATGATACGTACTTTACTACTTTACCGTTGGTCACAGCCGGTCGTTAATAAATAAATGACCTATGTCCTTTGAACCACCGTTGAAAACAGTGATGTCAGTGATGATAGGCGGCAACTAATAATTATTGATGAATAAAAGCAAAAGAATGAAAAGAGGGTCACGTCGTCACGTTCACAAAATAAGTTTCTAGTGTTTCTACTGTTAAAGTGTCGACTGTTCTTTGTGCTTTGCACAACCTAGCATTTTCTCGGCTCAGAATGATAGTGTCAGCGGAACCAATGGAAACGTTGCAGTATCGCAGACGACAGCACGCGATCGTGGTTGCCGGCAATGCGATTTTAATCATACGGTTGTTTTGGTTATCGTTTTCTTATCATAGTTTGTTATTAATTATTAATTTCAAAATAGTTTTTTCAACTACGGAGTAGCGGCTTTTACGGTATTTACTATCCAATATTCATATAATTTTCTGCATTGCCTTTGAAAAAAAAAACATGAATTATTAATAATCTGGTTTATCAGTCTATGTTATTACTTATTAATATTTTAGTATCTTGTATATCAATTGTTATTTATTACTGTTATAGTGTTATTACAAAAGTGGAAAAATGAAGAAAAATAAAAAGTCTAACGAAGTAAGTTTTATTCACATTAATATTTACTAACTACCTAAAAGATCCCACGTTTTATTATTTATACACTTCGCGATAAAGTTCTGAGTATTGATATTCTACAAAATCTATACAATAGGTATTACTCTATACCTACCAGAGATTCCCTAACTGTGGGTCTTGATTATATTTTTGGTGGGCTGTGATGAATTTTAATTTGTATAAATTATTTTATAATATGAACATCAAATAATTGCACAAACACTGTTAATACTAGTATATTAGGATATAGTATTTTCCATGTTTCTATGAATCCAAATTTAGTTTTTTCATAAATGCAATAAAGCAAAAAAAAAAAAAGGAACATTTATTATTGTGAGTCTTGAAAACATTTCCTAAATGGGTCATACCAAGTGAACCATTTAGTTTGGGAATCTTTGCTCTAGAAATTTCATCAAACTATGAAAATTATATTCTATTGCTTAAAATTTTTATTATTATATAATTGAAATAGATATTTATTGTAAACATTTATATCATAAATTCACTTATTTTTTATGCCTTATATTTTATTGTTTTTTGATTCTTTTGTGTTTAACATTAGAATAAGAATATTATATTCTATAATAGAGCATCCAAATTATAGATAAAATGGTTTAGAGTCAAAAACATTTAAGTCATATTATAATCATAAAAATAGACATTTCAAGTTACTGTTTAAGGATTTATAAAATCCATGGAAATTTATTAAGGTACTAGGTTTAGAAACTTAATATATTAATTAATTGGGAATGTCTTAATTTTAACAACTACTTTTAATTTTTAAAAGCTATGATTTTTTAATTGTATAAAACGATCATTTCAACCATATTATTTTACAGAAAAACAAATCAAAAAAATCAGCTGCCCAAACAGATACAGAAGCTATAAAAAAGAAAAAAATGACTAGTAGACAAAGAAAAGCTCTTACAAAAATTATAGAAAAGAAACAAAAAAGTCAAAAAGTAATATTTCAATATTAGATATATTTATTATTTTAATTCAATTCAAATTTTAAATGTATAAGATATAATTTTATATGTTATATTTATAGAGATCTGAAATGTTAAAAGAATTGAAGAGTTTTGAACTTTCAGCACCTTCATTGTCTTTGATGACATCTATTAGTCAAACTCAGACAAGTGGATTAAGAAATTCATTAAGAGAAAAAGTAAGTTTATTGTTATTAATACTTTTAACCTCTTTATAATTATTTTATGAATTATCTTAGAAAAAAAGACCAACTAAGCCAGTTTTGGAAAACGATAGTTCAGATGAAATGAAAGTAGATGAAGAAGATGTAGGAACAGAACTCACTGAAAATGAAATTGCATAAAAATATATTTTATTTACAAATATTACAAAAAAATTTAAATTTATCTTGATGGTGGCCATATAGATTTTACTTCTTTATGAGCTGTTTTTGGTAACCAATTTAAGTATTCCTCTAATAAATCTAAAAAAAAAAAAAATGGTTTTATTATGTACATTGAACCAAAAATTATTATTGATTAAATTCAAATTTACATTTTGGGTTATTCAACCATCGTTTTTTAATTTTTGTAGCTGAGTCGTCATGATTTTTATTTAAAGTTTGAACAAGTAAATAGAATGATTCTTTCAAGCTAAGTATAAAAAATAATTTTATTATTAATATTTAATATCTTTAAACATATCATATCACTTACAACTTCATCCATGGTTTTAGTATAAGGTCTGGTTCAGATAACAAATATTGTCTAAAATTTTGCAGTGGCGGGAAAACTTTTCCATCAATAATAAAAAATGTTAACCAGGAATATTTTTGTTCAATATCAGGAAATTCAATTTCAGCCTGTGGTAATGACCATCCAGCTTGACCTGGAAAAAGTTAATTTGGTTTACAATGAATTCTCTATTAATATATTAATTGAACTCTCATTTAAATTAGCCGCTTAATAAATACTACAAAACATAATTAAAAAGAATTAGACAGGTACTCGCTCTGCTGTACAAGTAGAGTGTGGAGTGGACCTCATTCATAGGATAGGTTATTATAATGGATGTGTTAAATTTCAATTCAATGAAAGGTATCAATGTAAATGAAACACGATTCTGTACACAGACAATTTATTAGAATAGGTATATATAATATATTATGTTATATTTAAATTGTAGTACTATGTCAATATTTAATGTTAAAATGCTTATATATAAAAAAATGTATATATATATATATTTATTAACTTTAAGTGTAAATACCAAAAGTTTATTTTTTAATATATAATTTTCAACTACAAAATAATTTGCAAATTATCGCGATTTTGATATATTTCATAAAAAATTGAACTTAAGGGGATTATAAAAAAAATTTGTGTCAAACTATTTTTGATTTTTTAAAGTACAATTTATAAAAAACCTTGTATTAAATTTTCAATATATTTTGGAAATATATTTAACCAATTTTTTTTTATCAATATTTCAAAATATAATAATATAATATCAATAAAATTTTCTACCAGAAAGGTTTATACACATTGCAGAAATATTACACAAATAATATATTCTATACTAATAATAAATTTTTTATGAACAACTATATAAAAATATAAATATGTAATAAACTACAATATTTCAATAAAGCCTGGAATTTATGTATACTTTAAAAGTAGTTGTGAAACTTGAAATTTATGCCCAACCAATATTTTATAATTTCTTTAATGTTATCTTTGAAATTCATGATTTTATGAACATAATTTTGACATATCATATTTACAAGTATATAAAATAAAAGTAATTACCATAAGTTGCATTAATTGTGCAGTACATTTTTTCATTTTCTGTATTATACCTAGGTCTAGGTTCATCTAATACTTTTAATGTTTTACATAATTTATTAGCATACACTGGTAACCATTCAGGTTCAATTGCAGAGACTCCTAAATAAATAAACAAATTATAGTAAAATATTTAAATAGAATATGGGATCAAAATAACTTTACAATTTTAAGAGATTTAATTTAAATTATTTACCTTTAATATACATTTTATCTTGCACTTCAAATATATCCTGGTAAACTATCCAGTCGGGTTTACTTTTTTTTAATACACTACTATTATGTATGTATACTATTGCTAATAAATTAGATGTATAATAAGCTGCTTTACTTGGCCTTATATTGTTCCTACTAAGTTCATTTGTAGTTAATCGTCTTGCCACTCTATCTAACATTCCAGCTAACACAATTTGTCGCATTTGTTTTGCCTAGGAAAAAAAATTAAGTTTGCAAAATAAGAAATTTTACAATAACAATTAGTAACTAGTTTTACTTGTATAGGTGTAGGTAGTGTCATATCTAAATTAGTATTCAATTTTAATGATGGCACACTCATGTTGAGTTGATTTATTAGTTGATCATTTAATTTCCAGGCCTCTAATATCGATTTCTGATGTAATCCTGTTTTGTTACAATATTCTTGCAAACCTCCGAGACCAGATTTTTTCATAGCATGGCTTGCACCACCCATGGATCGTAGTATAACCATTAGGTCACCTAGATTATATTTATGAAAAATGTACATATTTAATACATTTTTTTTTACTTTGGTTAGATTTAGGGTAATTTTTAATAATCAAAACAATAGTATGGTTGTACAATATATTGTCTGTCATTTTGACCTATTTTTAGCATGCCACTGGCTAAAGTCAATATTACAATATTGTTAACTTCCCAACAAAATTAACTTAAAAATAGTATTAATTAAATATACATTTAATAATTATTATACATTTATAACTTTAAAGACTGATTTTTAATACAGAATGTAATGTTTAAGGTACCAAATAAATGGCATAAATAATATCATAGGAATTTTTCCATCAACATTTAAAAATGTATATAATTTAGTATTCAATTTGCTCTATAGAATTTCAGAAAACATTACAGAAAATTGATCACTATAAAGGAACTACAAAGTTAATATATTATACAATATATATACTACCAAATTCTTAGTTATCCTACAAAAACTGATAAGTACAAATTTAAACCATTTACTAAGGTACACATAACTACAATATTCTTTTCAAACAGTAATTATACTTGAGCTGAAAAAAATGGTTCGTTGACATATTTCTCATTATTTTTAATCAACCCCAAATATTATACTAAAATATGTGTCATTATGAATGTACCTAAGAGTAAAAATTCGCCTTTGTCCACCCATGACAATTTTGTTTTTTTCCAAGCTTCAACATTTTCTCCAGGTAAGTACTCTTGAACTGACATTGCAGAAATTATATACAACATATATTGTAGCAATATACGGTCTTTACACAAACACAACATTTTAGAATAGTGAGGGGATAATGGAAAAGCTGCCATACTTTTTCCTAAAGGTGTAATACTGTTGATTTCTAAACATAATGTGAAATGATTATAAATTATACAATATTTTAATTCGATTATTTTATTAGATTTACCATTATTATCAACTTCTAAAGCACCCAGTAAAATCAATCTTTTTTCCGCCTCAATAATAGTCTGTTTATCTGGTGTTGTTGGAAATGGAAAACTAATAATTTTATCAATTTTCATATTTTTCATTTGTAAAATAACGTTGTCAATAGGTGTAGTTTTTATTTCAGGTAAACTCCATTTAGGAAACTCATCATTAAATATTGCAGATGAAAATAACCTACAAGATAAATAATAAAGTAAAAAAGTGTTTGTAAATAATTGTTATTTAAAGGACCATAAATACATTCATTTTATTAAAAATTTATTAGTTGAATTGAAATTTTTAACATTTACAATAATAACTTAGGAAATTGATACAAGTATCTGATATTTACTGATTTTTGATTATTCAATTTTTTAAGAACTTTTATTCTAATATTTAAAAAAAGATATTTTAATATCATTCAAATTTGTTATGTACAAATAATTATTATATTAAATTACATTGTTTATAAGTTTGGTTTCTTAATTATAACTTCTGAAATAAAATATCTACAGCAATACTGTATGTACTTAACTTTTGTTTACTATGGAACAGTTTTAAGAAACAGTATAAAAATGAGTTAACTTGTATTTTTTTTATATATATTTACAAATTACTTCTTCATTACTTTTAATATTTTGCTAACTATTTTAAACCCGACCTACTACATAGTTCATTAGTCAGTTGATACTAATTCAAAAAACTAATCTATATAATATGATCATTGAAAAATTTAAAGTTTCATATGAAATTATTTTTTTTAACAGTTTTTTATAATATTAATACATATATTTATTATTTTATAATTTTTAAAAATATAGTTATATAATTGTAAACTAACCTATAACAATGTCCAGGTGAAGTTCTCCCAGCTCTTCCTGCTCTTTGATCAGCAGAAGCTTTACTTTCCCAAACAACTGAAAATCTTGAAACACTTGTTAATGGATCATACTCCCTTATTTTGGTTTTTCCACAATCGACAACATATTTAACATTAGGTATAGTTAAAGAAAGTTCTGCCACATTTGTACTAACAACACACAAACGGCAACCTGAAGGAGGTGCTTCAAATATCTAAAAGTTAAAATTAAAATCCTATAATCTCTTTTTAGTACACTCAATAATTTTACCTTTGATTGCTTATGAACAGGTAACATTGAATAAAGAGGAAGCACCCAAAGTGGTGAAGCTGTTGATCTCAACATTTTTTTCGGTATTTCATCATCATCTTCATCATCATTACTAGAGTTTTCCGAAAGAGTTAATTCATCTTCCGATTGTCTTTCAATATCATAATCATCTAAATTAATATCAGGCAAAGGTTTTAACATTTCTTTCTTTAGATTCACTTTCCGTTTTGTCTTTGAACCAACTTCAAAATCTGATTCTTTGTATGGAAATGCTTTACGGAGCTTAGACACTAATTGTTTAACTTCTAATTTTCCTGTAAAATAATATAATTTCAAATAAAAACTAATATTACAGCAAATAACAATATTATATATATATATATATAGACATTGATTATCCACACTAAAATTTAATATTTTTGACTTGAGAATTATCACATTTTAATATGTTCATAATATCTTTAGATTCAAAAATATATTTAAATAAGTAAATAGTTATCAATTCTGAGGGATTTTATATCAGATGTATTGATGTAAAATGATGATTAAAGAATTATTAATATTTAAATACATTTAAAACAAATTATATAGAATTGTTATTTAAAGAGTACATAAAATGTCAATTACAGTGTGTTTCCTTTTAAAAGCAACACAATATTTTAGTCCAGTAACTTTGGATTGCTATGGGGTATTCGGAAGGAGGTAGAAAGTATGTCCTCCCGAATAATATCCTTCTTGTAACCATGGCTCTAGAACCAAAATTGACTGTATAACGAGTTAATGTTTTAATTTAAATTATTGAATTTTTCAAAGATAGATTATTTTGTGATTTTACAAACTTTTTCAATCATTTGTTTTTAAATATTAAATCAATTATTTTGAGCAAATTACTCAACTTCAAATCATACATTATAATATAATATATATATAATATATAACGTCAGACATGTCAAACTTAAAGTATCAACTGAGCGAAAATATTGAATAGTTTTGTATGTGTGCTGTACAAAAAATGACATTTTATAAAAATAATTGTATTTATCACTAACACAAACAGGTACAATAAAAGTTGTTCATAGTGTCAGTTAATGTAGTACAACTTAAGAACACTAATTACTATTTACACAAATAATGTTGCTATTTAAAAAATGCAAGTAGTATTACACATTCACATACTGAAAGAAATAAAAATTTTAAAATTATTAACATTTGTATATTTTTGTACTCCCAAAGTTCTTCTGAAAACCCCATATTAATCCAAGGTCATTTAAATACTTAGTTCTACTTTTAAAAAAAGTCACTCTATAGTGTATTTTTAATCATTTGAATTTTCAGCATAATTTTATTACACACAACTTCTTTTATTCGATAAAAACGTAATTAACAAATTATATAATAATATTTACCAGTTAAAAACACTAAAATAGCACCAGCTGGTAATTTGGAATGAATTTTATATACTTTATTATATGCTTCAGCTAAATAGTCATTTGGTGTTGTTTTGTTGAAATGAATTGTTACAGTAAACTGTCTTGAACTCACCTATAAAAGAATTTCAAATAATTTATAGTTAATGTATATCATTAAAACTTATCGTTTTATAGGTACCTACTTGAACTATAGGTGGTGCATGTAAAAATAATTTTTCATTTTTCGAAAAGTCATCAACTTTAAGAGTAGCAGACATAATGATTAATTTTAATGGATTAGATCTTTTTCGACGTAGGCTAACGATACGAGATAAAATTCCAATTAATATATCAGTAAATATTCTTCTTTCATGGGCCTCGTCTAAAATAATTGATGAATATTTGTTGAGCAAGAAATCCTTAAAATGAATAAGGTAATATTTGATCATGTACTATACATAGTTACTTAATTATATTCAAAATAAAAAGATTTAATGTTTACACTTTGGATTTCTTTTAATAATACACCATCAGTCATAAATTTTATTTTTGTATTAGCTCCTGCGTTGCCCTCAAAACGTATTAAGTATGATACAATATCTGAAGTTTCATTTAATTCTTCAGCCACACGTTGTGATACAGATATTGCAGCAATACGTCTAGGTTCTGTGACACCAATCATCTTATTTTCACTAACAAAATAATTAGCAATCCATTAATTAATAATTAATATTCAAGAGATACTACTTAATAAGGATATTTACTTTGCATATCCAGCTTCATATAAGAATTGAGGTACTTGGGTAGTTTTTCCACTACCCGTTTCGCCAACTAAGATAATGACATCGTTTTCAGCAATTGCTTCCATAATAACTTGTTCTTCACCAATAATCGGCAATTTGGACCGAGCCTCAATAATTTCAGCAGTCCGATCAATTAGCACTGGCTGCTTCTTAGCAGCAACGTTTCTTTTATCACTCATAATGGCATTGATTGAAGTCATTATTTAAATAATTAAAAAAAATTTCACACTTCACATGGTATATTGTAATAATTATTTAAATTTAATTTTTAATTTAATTTTTTAAGTTTTTTCACGTGGTAACGATCGTGATTACATTGCTTAGATTATTAAAGCGGTGACAAGTGATAAAATAACTGATAAAGAATAATTCTGGCGCAAAGATTTGTTTAAGTGGTAGGGGTTGAGTGGGTCGTCCATTTGAAGAGGAGAGCACTTGTATCCTCTTGAACATATTTTTATCCATCATTTCAAATTTGTCGATCGATATTTTGGACTTTGATCCTCGCTTTAGGCTTAAATATTAAATTTCTTTTTCTGTTGAAATTATTCGCATTTTTGAAACCACATTTTATTTTAACAATTACAAATATAATTAAATTTTTGAAAAATCTAAATTATATTCCCTTCACGTTCATTGGGTTTGATTTTGATAAACCCGGAAGAGGGAGTATGTATATAGGCCTCATAAAATGTTTGTATCCCCTAACCCCATAATAATTAATATGTATGTATCGTTACTAGTTGTCTAGTTATTATAAATATTATTTTATGCACTCGCTATTAATTTTATAAGCGGAATTTGTTAAATCACATAAAATAATAAAACTTAGAACCCCATTGATTTTTATTTTTAAAACTGTGTATATTATAAAATACCTACATGGATAATCGTCAATGCCAAAACATTTACCGGATTGTAACTGCGTTAAAAATTACGACAATGAGTGTCGAGCAGTATTCAGTTCAACGCGCGGGTTTTAAGAAAATACTTTTACTGTGTACTTGTTTGAATTTTAATTATTATATTATGGATATCTTGTATTAAATTTATAAACTTAATCGTATTTCTTTAATATTTACTACTTTTATATTCCTTAAAATGTTAACTCACTAGTCAGTGGTCAATGATGTATTAAATGTTAATTGGTAAATACTCTTCTATACTACCCATATAAGCAGTTGACATTTATACTCACTGTTGTTATATGTTATAGTTATAGTAAATTAGTATATGTTATGTGCATACGAGGGGTAGTAAACTTTATTTCGGGTAAGAGCCAAATTTTGATCAACACTATGTAATTAATTATTTTTGTAGGTCATAAAATGTATAAAACCTAACAAATAAAATAAAGGAGCAAAGATATAGGGGACTGACTGCGATATAAACGAGTTGTTATTATAAATTTTAAATTAATGTATTATTGGTTTCGAAAAACAATTCTGAGTGATATATAAGACGAAGGTATGTTTAAAGATAGTTTATACTATAACTATATGGTCGATATGTCTATATGACTATATAAGAAGTATAGGTAGGTAGGTATACCTTATAAATAATTATATTATCAGATTGAACATTGATTACAAATAGACATTTTCTAGCGTTTAAGTATTTTAAATCGAATTATTAAAGAAAAATAATTGCTTGTCATAAAAATGTAATGTAAGGTGGCTATATGAGCCACCTTGTAGTTTGTACTATTATAGTCCACAGGTAAACAGTCTGTATCATAATCCGTTGCACATACGTCGTAGGTATATAAATATATAATGATATTAATTGTATTTGATATTAATAGCAGTGACGTAGCTTTAAGACGAGAGAGGGGCAACTGTCCAAGGGCGCTAACTTTTTGAAAATCCCCTCCCAGTACATAAGCGGCATAAGGAACAAAAATATGGCTGACACAGGGCGCTTAAAACATTTGCTGCGCCACTGATTAATTGAAATAGAATTGGCTAACAATAGCATCTAAGCCGAAAAAATCATAACTACTAAAGAACAGAACATAATAACCTCGATAATAACAGTACAATTAGAATGGATTTATATTTATGTATACATTTTGATTTTTAAATGACTACTTCCTGTATATACTTAATAGTTAGTACATACGTATGATTACATAAAATAATATATTAGTATGTGAGTGATTATCCAAGCAGCATCTGTACATAATTTGTAAATAAATTATATAAGCAGATTTCCGCGCAGTCGTTTTTCAAGTTTTTAAGTGGACGGTACATAAAAGTATTTTTAATTTATCGGTCCGTCGTAGAATACAATAGGTTGTAGTAATCTTATCTTTTTAAATTGTGAAAAGTAATTTGAATGCTCATAAGACATAATATTGTATCTTTATGACCAATTCATTTGTTTTTTTTTTTTAAATTTTTTTATCAAAACTCAATGTTTAAAAGATCTTAGTGAGTTTACTTAGTTAGCAATTGTATTAAACTCATTCGGTTGTTTGACTATTATTTCATATACTCAGTGAACTTTAAGTATGGTCAATGATAATTTGGATGTATACATCGACAGTTACTCCAAAAAATGGCGTCCGGCATTATTATTGCTGCTTATGACTGGTACACCAGGGATTTTCAATGCTATACAAATATCATCGTATGTATTCTTAGTCGACAAGCCTTCATATTGGTGCGATTTGCCGGTTCTGACAGAAGCAGGATGGAGTGATCAAATGGTCTTAAACGTTTCTACGCCGTAAAGTTACTATTTAAAAAATTAACAAATTACCTATTATTTGACAGATTAACAAATCATAAATTACTCGCTTGTGTATTAAATATTATATAGAAATCAACTAACAAAAAACACTGCATCGTAATGTTTATACCTACTAATAAATTACTATACATTATTTAACATACGCTGTTCTATTATATGGCAATATTTAAAAATTAATTTTAAAATAAATCCATTTGAAAATACGCAACCAACCTGATTTTATTTCTACTATTATAGGCGCAACTCTTTCCAATTAATTTAATTCCTCTGTTTTCGTAGTTAACATTTAAATTTAAACCTTAAAAATGAAGGACTATAGCACCTATAATATAAAAAATTATAAATATAAATATTGTAAACTTGTAACTAATGAGGAAAACTTAATTTTTAATGGTCAATATTTTATATTATTTAATTACTCATTTATAATATTAATATTAGTTGCTTCGAAAATTTCCTTTTCAAAGCGATTGATTTACTAACATAACATTTATGGTACTAAAATAATATGTTGATATTATAATGTTGTACGTTTAATAAAAATAATCTTATAATGGTTTTCATTTAGATATCACCAAGAATCACCTAAAAAGATTGAAGAATGTTCCTATTACAATAGAAACTATTCATTATTCGCCAAAAAAGGTTATAATTGGTCAATGGAAAATTTAAATAAGGCTGATTTAGTACCTTGTAAATATTATGATTATAGTAATAAAGGATCTGTTGTAGCAGAAGTAAATACATATATTTTTGATAATTCTCATTTATCTATTTTGTTTAATTTTACTACAATTATTTAAAATATTTCAGTGGAACTTAGTGTGTGATAATGTAGCTCTCAAATCCAGTATTCAAGCAGCTATGGCTGTTGGTAAGTTTGTCGGTGCATTATTCTTTGGGTCAATTTCGGATACATATGGCAGAAAGTTTGCCTTCAACTTGGCCGCTTTTTTGTACATGTTTTCTGGACCAATTGCTGCCCTGTTAGATTCATATGTATTATTTTTAATTGCAAGATTTTTAATTGGTGTAGCTGGATCTGGAATTTATGAATCTTCATATACAATATGTAATTTAGAAAATTATAGTCAGAAAACGGAATACATTTTAGTAAAATAGGTTCTATTTATTTTTAGTGACTGAATTGACAAGTGGTAAAACTCGTACCTTACTTTGTCTTTTAATGAATTTATCATATCCAGTTGGTTATGTTTTGCTATCAATTATTGCGTATTATGTAAGACCGTGGAGAATGTTACTTTTAGTTTTGTCTTTGCCTATGTTTGGTTTGTTAATACAATGCTGGTAAATATTTTTAATTTTATGATTATTTAATGTTTTTATGAATTACCTAGTTCAATTTTATGAAGGTTTTACAATATGATAATCCATAATGAAATACCGAAATAATAAAAGGCAATTTAATTCATAAATTAGTACATAGCTAATTTTAGATATGCCTGAAATGAAACAAGATATTTATATTCCTAGGTTTCTACCAGAATCTCCAAAATGGTTGATGTCTCGGGGGAAAAAGAATCAAGCGTGGAGGATTATGACTAAACTTGTGCCATCTGCACAAGATATTACTATAGATAATTATAATGAAGCAGAAAACGAAACTGAAAAGGTTTGTTAGTTAGATGTAATTTTGAAACCATGCAGAATAATTTTTTACATCAGTAAGATCTTTATTATATTACATTTTTTGTTTAAACGAAGTAGTCAAGAATCGATCGAGGGAAATTGATGGAGTTCTTGTCAACTTTTACTTCATTGTTTTCTACTTGTGACTTATTTGCAAAGACTGCTATTTCTTTTTCTTGTGGATTTTCTTGTGGCTTATCATACTATGTCATTGGTAAGTTGTAAGTATTATTATATAATATTATGTCTTCAATTTATTAACATTAATTGTTTTATTTAAAGAAGAACACGATTATCGATATTTTGTTTTATAACTGAATTCTTACGTTAATTGTTAAATTACAATAATACAAATAACAATAATAATAACATATTGTAAATACTAAACAATATATGAGCGGCAAGACGAGACATCTAATGTTTAACTTCTTGTACTAAGGTGAATTTTTAAACAAAATATTTAAATGATATATAATAAAACTAATAATAAAATTCAAAGTTGTTAGGTTTTAAAATGATTCATATTTATAAATAATTAGTTTTAGTTATTGTATTAACAAAAAATAAAATAAAAAACGAATCATTTGTCCCATCTTGCCCACACTATGGAGTAAAATAAGACATAAATTCTAAACACATTTTCAAATAAGCTAACATTTATAAACATCACACAAATATAAAACAAACATAAGTTGTACCTAAACATTAATTTAACATATATTTAAAATTAAATTTTCCTATTCTTTTTATATCGAAATAATTATGTAACAAAACACTTTATCTTAATAAAATAGAATTAATTATATTAATTGGCAACTTAAAAATGAAAAACCACAGTATATATAATCATATAGATGCACTCAAAAATATACGAACAAATAAATTTAAATTAAAAATAGATTTCAACACTCCGTTCAGAATCTAAAATTTTATGTCAATATTCGTTGTTCGAACGCTTATAAAAAAAATTGTGACGATAAATTTCAATAATTTTTGAATAACAATAAGAACTACTTCTGTGGAATCTGCTATTAAATTTTCAAGTATTTTGTATAAGTCAAATTTTTTTTATCAACGATTAAAAAATAAAAAAATAAAAAAAATCGAATATTTCAAATGCCCATAAGTAGCTTAAAAATCATCATAATATTTTGAAAAATATATGACATAAAAGAAATACCAATCTTAACAGCTGGTAAAAATTTCAAATTTCTGCAACTTATACTTTTTGAATTATAACAAATATCTAAAATCATTTGAAAACAAATCGCTATTTTATGCAATTTCGTAAAAATTTAAATTTTAAACGGTCATAAAACTTACAAAAATCGAGAATTTAAATTATCTATAAATAAGTCAAAATATGTCAAAATACTTTGAAACTTATCCATGTATAGAAAAAGCCAATATAAAGATTTGGTGAAAATTTCAAGTGTTTGTAGTTTTTCGTTTTTGAGTTAGAGCATTTTAAAAAAATGTGTTTTGTGTAAAATTTCCCGTTTTTTCGTAATTTTTTTATTGTTTTTTTTTTATGCTAATAAAAATTTCTGAAAAAGTTGGATTTTTAACATGCCCAAGTACCATCTTTATTCACTTTCCTTTCAAAAAAGTTGCTGTTTAAGAAAATCGAAGCATTTTTACTGCCCGTATGACAGACACAAAAAAATAAAAATAAAAAAAACACACATCATTGTAAAACTAATAGATTCCATCACTCCGTTCAGAATCTAAAACATACATATATATTTTTTAGAATAACTTATTATAAATTGTATACTCCTGATATGAAGATACTAAAATACGTGTAATTCAATAAAACTAATTAGTTGTAATTCATTTTTTTTTTAGCATTGAACGGTGATAGTATTACAGCTGATCGTTATATTTATGTTGCGTTAAATGGAATTGTTGAAGGTTTTGCTTACTTGTCAACTGTTCCATTATTAATGATTTTTGGACGTAAGCAAGCTGTTTCAGGTTTATTTTTTTCATCGGGAGTATTACAGCTTTCGTTATTATTGATACCACAAGGTAAACATAAGACACGTGTATAAAATAAATGAATATAAATTATTAAAGTTCTCATACTGTTAATTATCTATTTATATTTTTTAGATAAGACTAATATATTATTACTTGTAACTTTGCTCGGAAAGTTTTGTGTAAGTGCCGTGTTTTCAGTTAGCTTACTCTATATATCAGAATTATACCCAACTACAATAAGAAATACTGGACTGGGGACATCATTCACTATTTCTCAAATTGGATCTATCATTGCACCATATTTAGTTGAATTATTGGTAATGTTAACAAAAAAATACATGTATCACAGTGTTTATTGTTAAACTGATAAAAATGATTGAATTGTTTGTATTGTTAATGGTATGCACTACCTATGCGTATGTTATAGGGAGCAAAAGCATGGTACATTCCTAGTATGGTATGTGGAATACTGGGGATTTTCGTTTCAAGTTTAGTTCTAATGTTACCCGAGACAAAAGGAACAGTCTTGCCAGATACACTAGAAGATATGACAAATACTAATTCTGTCAAAGTATCCAACTGTTATAAGTGTTAGATGTTATTTACGCCTTTTAATTTAATTATGTACAAAATATATTTCGATAATTAAATCATTAGTTTTAATTTTTAATCATTATTTTATTTTGTATTTTCATTTTATTAAGTAATTATGTAATTTTATTTATTTGTTATGGTACGCTATACTAATATACATAAAACACAATAACATTATATGCTTCTATCATTATTCAATTTTAGTTTAATAATTTAACATGTAAGATTTTAAGAAAATAAGACACTATAAGATGCAAACTATACGTTTATCCATATACATGTATAGGTCTTAATAATTATTATAATAAACAACTTTATTTCTCACGTTTATTAATATAAGATTAGGTACTAGGTATAATATAAATTCTAATTTCTATTTAACTAAATATTTTTAAGATTTGATAGTGGGGTCGTTGCCATAGGAGCGAGGTGACTTTATATGGAATGGTTATAGTATCATAAAGGCATAAACTAATACAAATACATCATGATAAATCTGAAAGTAAATATATGTTTTACTAAATGTTCAATTTAAGACATATTCTGGACATTTATAGTGTTATTAGGATGTCTAACGGTTTGAACTTGAAGTTCCATCAAGCACAACCATACATTTTAAACTGTTGAAGTTAAAAATGAAAATGTTTTTAAAAATGTAAATGTTGTGCATTTAGATATAGATAGGTATTAATAATCAAATTAAATATACATAAATATATATTTGAATCTATTAGGTTATTACTTATTAGGTATTAGTCACTGCAGTTTGTTTCAGTTATATACCTACTGTATTTGTAAGATACATTTACGTTATAAAATACACACGCATTCATTTCGAAAATTTAAATTGCTGTTGAATTTTTAATAACCTATAAAATTAAATTTGCACAAAAATAGAACCATTCTTATCATAATATGTAGATTTATATGCCTTACAAATAAATGGAAATTAAGATTATTTTTAATAAATTTAGACAGTTGTAAAATGTGATTTATCGAATTGTAGATTCAATAAGTGCAATTTCATTACTTTTACTACAAAATATATAGTTCATAATAATTTTGATTATGAAATCACTTATAAGTAAAATAATCATCATTATGCCATTTAGGTATTATATATTTTATTTTTGTTTGTTAATAATTTTCGATATTAGCTCCTTACGAAATTGGACCGACCAAAGACTAGTAACTAGTAGGTTTCTAAATCAACAATGCATCTTAGCTAAAGTTTAATGAACACAAATTACGAATTTCGAATATGAGATTTGACGTAGAAAATGAGTGATGTAGATTTCAGCTGTTTTCTTTCAAGTAAGTACTTAATTAATAGATAAGGAGCTCATAAAAAAAATTTATAGTTCCTGGATAGTATAACCCCGCTTGGTCTGAAATAAAAATGGAACAATGTTTTAGACGATCATCACCTACCAAACGCAAATAAATCGACAATTTTATTAAATCTAAATATATTTTATATATAAGTTATAAGTACGTAATACGTATTACGTGTACCTAATAAATTGTTGATGAACATCAATCATGTTAGGTTTTTACAATAATTATTGCAATTATTTATTTTACATGTTAGATACGTTATGTTATAGACTCATATAGTAATATGATACATTATTATTCATTGTAAAGGACAAGACCAAAGGGCAGATATTTTATTAATAACATAGTTGTACGAATAATGAAAATTTGAATTGATGTAAATCGTTTGGTAACGCAAAACTAAATGATAGAAAAATATATTACGTGGGTAAGGAATCTATGATTAGTTTTGCTTGAAATGAATATATTATACCATTGAACCAAAGAAAATGTATTTATTATTCTATATACTAAAAGAAATATTATAAAAGTAGAAATATTTATATGTAAGATACTAAGGATGACATTTAAAACGATTTCCTAGTTTTAGTTTCTGAACGGAGTGATGGAATTGATGGAATCTATTGGTTTTACAATGATGCGTTTTTTTTTTTGTCTGTCATCACGTTTTGGGGCAGTAAAAATGCTTCGATTTTCTTAAACAGCAACTTTTCTGAATGAAAAGTGAATTTTGATGGTATTTGGGCATGTCGAAAATCCAACTTATTCAGAACTTTTTAAAAGCGTCGAAGAAAACGATAAAAAATTACGAAAAAACTGGAAATTTTACATAAAACCACGTTTTAACAAAACACATTTTTTTAAAATGCTCCAACACAAAAACGAAAAACCGCAAACACTTGAAATTTTCACCAAATATTTATATTGACTTTTTTTATACATGGATAAGTTTTCAAAGTATTTTGACTTATTTATAGACTATTTAAAATTTAAATTTTCGATTTTTGTAAGTTTTTTTTTGAAATATCAATAAAATTTATTTGGCTGTCCGAAAACTCTTGAAAATTTAATACAAGGTTTATTATAAGTTAAACTTATCGTAACTAAAAAATGTCGGAGATCGTTTAACTCAAATTTTTTTTATAAGCCTATAAAGTTCAAATTTGTATAAAATGTGTGAAAATCATGCTAATTTGCAAGTTATTTTGTAGATATAAAGTCATAAAATTTTTTCTGTTTATACTTAAGGTTCAAAATCTTAATACTAGGTGATCCATAAGCTATTCTTCAAAAATCTATAAAAAAAATTTCTACCGGACTAAAAGGAAAAAATTTTATGATCGTTTGAAATTTAAATTTTTACGAAATTGCATAAAATAGCGATTTATGGTCAAATGATTTTAAATATTTGTTATAATTCAAATAGTATAAGTCGCAGAAACTTGAAATTTTTACCAGCTGTTAAGATTGACATTTCCTATATGATATATTTTTTTCAAAGTATGAAATTTATTTTTAATTGACTTATAGGCATTTGAAATATTCGATTTTTTTTTTACATTTTTTTTTTTATAGGTAATTGATAAAAAAATTCGGGTGGTACAAAATACTTGAAAATTTAATAGAAGATTCCACAGAAGTACTTTTTACTGTCATTAAAAAAATATTCAAACCCATATGCCTAATTATTTTTTATAAGCGTTTTAAAAGCAAATTGACATTATATTTCAATTTAAGTACTTATAACATAATATATTATAATATACCTATTATAGACCAACATATCATCTCCGTTCAGAGTCGTATTATTAGGATTATTTTTGTCATGGTAAACCCGAAGAAAATATTAAACATTATTACCACTGATCTTCTTTTCTTTGAGTAAATTTAATAATATATTACATAATTTTATTTAAGTATATTACTATGCAACGTAGAACTAGCTCTTACTTATTAGTGTAGACACTGCAGACAGCAACATTTTTATTGCCCAAACAATAATGTTTACAGAGAAAAAATTTATTACAAATACACCAATTGGAACATTCCTTGTTTTGCTCAAAATTAAAAAAAAATATGTATTCGTATGTACTGACTACTGAGTTTAAGATTCCATCATATTATATAAGTATATAGCCATGTATAGGCGTTTCGAAGATAAGACATGTAGACCTGTGACCCGATTCTTCATATTTTTTGCGACTTCTACATGTTTTATTATCAATATATTCGTTATAACTATAAGTATTATCCCTAGCTAAATTTTTTTATTAATGTTCTAAACGAGTATTATACTCCACTTTACAACAAGATGATAATGTATTTTTTTTTAATATAACTATAGACGTACGCAGACCTTGTAGCTAACAGGAGGGGTTGTAGCTGGATTTATATATATGTTTATGTATATAAATACTTCAATAACATTATTATATTATATACATATTAAAATATAATTGAATATCACTTTCGTTATTAGTTAGTTAAGTTAGTTCATAATATTAGGTATACAAGGTATTTTTGTTTTAATATTAGTTTAAATACAAGTTTAATGTAGGTATCTAATGCTAATTCGGTAATTGAATATCACATTACATTGATATTATTATAATTTATAATATAAATTAATTAATAAAATTAAGTAACTGGTTTATTATTATTAAAAAAAAAAAAATGGTAAGCAGTAGGTTATCTAAATTTTGAGTACAATATAATATACACTTTTAGTTTAGGAACATGTGCATTTTTATATAAGATTTTTTTCTGGACTAACTTTACCTACAGTTAATTATATTATTCTATATAGTATATAATACTATATCTATTATATATTATATTATACATATTATATATTTATATGTAGGTATATTATAAATTATATGTTACGCATAGTTATTAAAAATTTATTGCGTCGTAATAAACTATTTCCAACAAAAATAAAATTAACAGATGTTGCTATTAGATTTTTAACTCACGAATACATAATAATTATTTCGTATTTGGTCTATATATTATATAGTTTTTACAGTAATTTCAACTGTGACTGTTTGACCTTCATAATTACAAATCTTTGGCGCGCGATATATCATATTGCATACATACACGTATATATATATATTACACACTATAATTTTCCAACGAATAATTAAATCGAATACGAAAAAATATTGTCAGTTACTAACTGCATTAATTATTGAATAGAGCATGCGTGCTTTATTTCATAATAACACGTATTTGATTTTTTAACTAACATATATTAGTTGGTTGTCATTATTTTAAGCTAACTAGTGAACGGTCCTGAGTATTTTTTTACGAGAACGGATTTACAAATATTTTTTCAATTTAAACCGAACTCCGTTGATAACTGTATATATATTAATTATACTACCTACTATGTAATATTTTTAAGAGGTTGCAATTTTATTTTATAAATTATAATTATGTATGTGTACGTGAACTGTACAGTGATATTTCATATAGGTACTGTTGTGTAAGTTATTCAATCATTACCTACGATGAAGTAGAGTAAGAAGTGCGTATTATTTATAGATGAAACTTCAATTTATTCGGTACCTACAACCATAATAATAAATATTTACAGGTAATGTAATATAACATTGATATTAGGTACGTAATAGTCTTAAATAAATTACTTTAAAAAGCGTTTTAATAACTGTATTAAATATTATAAAATATTTAACTTTTATTATTATTATTATTATTATTACTATAGTAACTACACAAATGAACACTTGAATCTAAAATAAAGTAAAAGTATAAGTAGAATTTATAGTTTGAAATTGTTGTAGCAATAGAAAGTTGTTTTCTACCTATTGCTCCTAAGAGTCAGGATTTCGTGACATTACGAATATACTTAGTGCTATTAATAATCAAGATTTTTTTCTGAGGAGTTCTTCTAATTTTTTTGTTTTTAGTGTAGGTATAATATATTATATTTTGATTAACTTATACATTTGTATTTGTTCAATAATTAGTAAAATAACTAATTAATACTTTTAAATACACACTAAACAACATCTTCGGGTAAATATTGAAAAAAATTTAATTTTTAAAAATCGTCTGACGTTTCGGATCTGAACTCTGAACCCAGCTTTAGCTACGTCATTGGCGTTATGCATATACATTTTAGCCAGATATTGTATTCTAATAAGTTTTTAAAATGAATTTCTATGTATAAATATTACTATTTACTATTAAAATTAACATAATTTTGTAGAAACTGTGATATTATTAAGTAGGTACCTGTACCTAATAATAATGAGGCAATAAACAAAAGACAAATGAATAATTATGTATGGGTATTTATTATTTCTACGTAATCAAAGTCTCAACACTTAAAATTTACAAGAGCAACTGTAGTTTATAGTTACTTTATAATTAATAATACTTAATTGAATTAACCAACTGTCCTACTTCTTACTACCAATAATGATTTGAATAATTTGAATAATTATACAATTTGTAAGTGGTTAAAAAATACAATTCTTAAATTCTGTATCGTTATAAGTGAGAACTTGTGCAAAACATAAAATATGGTCTTTATTTACATTCTAGCGTATATAAACACTTGCACTCTTTTTATATTTGTATTATTTTTTTTTTATAATTTACGATCTTTATTTATCGCCATAATACCTACATTAATGATACCTATATAATAATTATAACATCATTTTTTAGAAGTAATCGAGTGAGGTATTTACTATATGTATCTCATTTAACGGTGATACGTGAGTACAATTTATAAGATTATAGAACCATATTTAAAGACTTAAAGTAGGCAATGATTTTATAATATACCTACATACCTACTTCATAGTATGAAATGTAACGTATAAAATGTATAATATATTATTCAGAGCTTACCTACTATAAAATAAATGTTGTAGCCTTGTAAGTTGTAGGTAATAAACTATTAACTAATAGTGTATGTGAAATGTGATAAATAATACAATAGTATATTATATTATGCTTATTCTATGTCGTGTTAATATTCTTGATACTATATTTAAATATTATTATCACAGAATAAATTAAATTTATTTATTTTTCATTTATTCGTGGATTCATAACAATAATAATAATATTATTATCACAAACATTTTATTTATATTTTTGGCTCGTTTTTTTAAATATATCTTATCACTTTAAAGTTTGAAATCATAGTAGAAGCAGTAGGAGCGTAGAATTGATTAATAATGGCTGAATGCCTCATTGACTCTGTCCGACTGTCTCCGAGTGAAACCAAGTAGGTGCCTCGTGCCTACGACTGATGAGTGACGTTTCACTATTTATGACAAGTCTGAGTGTTTCTTTTTCTAGCGTTTTGTTATCATTGAAATTTATATCAGTGTAAAATAAAAAATCAACTCTTACAAATTTACAATTCAAGGCAAATTACTACGAATTGTGATGCAGTGCTATGACACTATATTATCATTTTGCAGGTGAAGTCTAATAGCTGACCGCATTGAATAACAATATGTGGTTGACTATAGCAAAATGTGAACGCTGGATTTGTGTTACTTATGGGCTCTGACTTATGAGGTAACTTACTACTAATTAATATTTAAATTATTTTATTACTTAATTTGTATATTACAATTTTTTTTCATTTTAAAACAAACCATCACAATAATTCTTTGGGAGGTCACTGTAAAATCACTGCTATTGTGATTCTCATATCCAGCCTGTATGTACTGTGAACGAAACAATGGTTGACAATTTAGATAAGTACATTGACAGCTATTCCAAAGAATGGCGTCAGGCCTTAGTTTTGTTATTGATGGCTAGTACTCCAGGGATATTCAATGCAATTCAAATATCATCATATGTGTTTCTAGTCGATAAACCTTCATATTGGTGTGACATACCGATACTGAAAGCAGCAGGATGGAATGATCAAATGATCTTAAACGTATCTATTCCGTAAGATTAAAATATAATAACATATACCAAAACCATTGATTATTTACTATAGTATGTTGGGGTATTGTGTGCTCATTATAATTATAAATATAATTACAAGATGAAATAACTTCGAATACAAATTTAATATATTCAATTGATTTTTGATAAATGGTAAACTAAATTAGATTTTAAATAGTTAATTTTTATTTCTTTCGTATTATTATTTTTTGTTTAATAATTTGAAATTTATTTTCTGAATATGTTTTAATAGCTAATATTTTAACTTAAATTTTAAATTTAAACTAGACATTACAGTAGGTACTTATGAAATGAAATATTATCAACATTAAAATTCTGTAACTAGAGAAAAAAAACCATGTTTCAATACATTTTTATGAATATTGTTTATTTACTTAATAAAATTAGTTTCTTACATGACAATTGATAATCACTGTACAAAAATAATTGATTACTATTATAGGTAATGTAATCTCTTTTTATAAAATTAGGATCTTATAATTTTTTAGACATCAACATGATTTACCTCAAAAAATTGAAGAATGTTCCTATTATAATAGAAATTATTCAATATTTGCCAAAAATGGTTACAATTGGGCAATGGAAAACTTGGACAAAGCCGATTCAGTACCTTGCCAATATTATGAATATAGTATTAGAGAATCTATCATAGCAGAAGTAAAAACATTTATATTTAGTAATTTTCAATTATCTATTTTATTTTATTTACCAAAATTATTTAAAATATTTCAGTGGAATTTAGTTTGTGATAATGTAGCTCTCAAATCCAGTATTCAAGCAGCTATGGCTGTTGGAAAATTTGTTGGTGGGTTTTTTTTCGGGTCAATTTCAGATACATATGGCAGAAAATTTGCCTTCAACTTGGCTGCTTTTTTGTACATGTTTTCTGGACCAATTGCTGCCCTAGTAGATTCATATGTATTATTTTTAATTGCAAGATTTTTAATTGGTGTAGCTGGATCTGGAATTTATGAATCTTCATACACAATACGTAATTTAAAAATTTGTAGTCAGAAAATAAAATAAAGTTTAGTGAAATGAGTTTTATTTATTTCTAGTGACGGAATTGACAAGTGGTAAAACTCGTACCTTACTTTGTCTTTTAATGAATATGTCTTATCCAATTGGTTATGTTTTGCTATCAATTATTGCGTATTATGTAAGACCATGGAGAATTTTGCTTTTAGCTCTGTCTTTGCCTATGTTTGGATTGTTAATACAATGCTGGTACACATTTTTAATTGCATGATTATTTTATTTTTATCTGGATTAGTTCATTTTTATTAACTATGTTTATTGTTTAGGTACTTACCAGAATCTCCTAAATGGTTGTTATCTCAAGGTAGAAAAATACAGGCTTGGGAAACTATGACTAAGCTTGTCCCATCTGCAGTTTATGCTAATATTGATAATGATAACCAGGAAAGCATTAAAATTGGAAAGGTCTGTTGATTAAAATTTGTAATTTTTTTTATCTTAAGTTAATGATATTTTTCGAATTAGCAAAAAAAAAGTGCTGGAAAATGTATGGAATTTTTTTCCACTTTTACTTCATTATTTTCTACCTGGGATTTGTCTGTTAAGACTATAATTTGTTTTTCTTGTGGATTTGTTTGTGGTTTGTCATATTACGTAATTGGTAAGTTAAATTCAATTATTTATTTATGTAAATATAATCTAAAAAATAAACATTATCTACATTGTATTAAAATTAATAGAATTTATTAGAATTTTAAATTTTCTCATGATAATGTATAATGGTCATAAACCAATTTATTTTATGTATTTAACTTCTAGAAATGTTATACCATACTACAGAATTAAATAGATATTTATTTAACTTTGGTTCATATTTTCACAGCTTTATTGGGCTGATATGTTTTCTGATTTTACAGAATAACCAAAACTTTTAGATTTTCATCATTTATTTTTCATTCAACTTATAAATTATAAATATTCAATCCCTGGGAATTAATTGTATTATTACTCAATAGCAGAAGAACTATGATAATTTATTTTAATATTTTATATTGAGTACTGTTGTATTGATGTCTGTATCTATTAATGAGTAATTATAGAATAATGTTATCCTACCTCTTGTTACTTGTTTATTTTTGAAAAAGTTTTTATTATATACATCCTTTCATTTTTGTAGTTTATTGCTTCTATATAACATACATTTTTATTTTGTATTGTTTAAAAACTTTATTTTTTTATGTTAAGTATAAGTTATATCATATACATTTATATATACAATTTAAATATAAAATCTATCAAAATAATTCTGTATAACTTATTAGTTGTAATTATTTTATGTTTTTAGCATTAAATGGTGATAATATTACTGCTGATCGTTACATATATGTTGCTTCAAATGGAATTGTTGAAGGTCTTGCTTATTTAACAACTATTCCATTATTACTTTATATTGGGCGAAAAAAAGCAGTTTCTGGGTTATTTTTTGGTTCAGGGATACTACAGATTTCATTATTAGCGATACCACAAAGTAAATTGTGAAATTAAAAAACCTAATATTTATTTAGTATTTTGCCATAAGAATAATTATTTTTAATTTTTTAGAAGAAACCAATCTCTTATTATTTATTGCTTTGCTTGGAAAATTTTGTGTGAGTGCCGTGTTTTCAGTTAGTTTACTTTATATATCAGAAATATATCCAACTTCTATAAGAAATACTGGTCTTGGAGTATCTTTGACTATTTCTCAAATAGGATCTATTATTGCACCCTATGTTGTTGAACTATTGGTAATAAATATATTTAAATATAAAAAACTAAAATAGTTAAAAATAATTATTTTTTTAATATATTCTAGGGAGCTAAGGCATGGTACATTCCAAGTACAGTATGTGGAATACTAGGTATTTTTGTTTCAATTTTAGTTCTAATGTTGCCTGAAACAAAAGGAACTGTATTACCAGATACTCTAGAAGATATGAAAAATACTAACTCTGTCAAAGTTACCAATTGTTGTCAGTTTTAAGTTGTTAACACTTTTTTGAAATCAGGTTTACCTTGGTACCTTAATTATTATTGTTTTAAATTTTTAAGATTATATTTTTTATATTTATGTTATATTATTTATTGAATTTAATTATTTTTATTAAGAAATGGTACCAATACATACCTATTTAAACTTTTGAATTATGATGTTATAAATCTTATTGTATATCAATTTTATGTTAACCATTGACTAATTTATAAGTGTAGATATATATGTAAGAGTATTGGTGGATATTAATTTAAATTTTACAAGTGGTGTACATTTTATTCATAAAATTAAATTTTAAATAGACAAAAAACTGTAGCATTTAATGCATTTATTTCATGCTTAAGACATTTTAAAAAGGTACTTGTGAAATCTTTTCTAGAGTAATATCCTTACTTCCAATCTCAACCTATATAATAATATTAATAATAATAATAAGTTTATTGTCAAAAAAATATTTTACATGTAAGGATAACAAATCTGAAAATACAATATATGACGCCGCCCCAAAAGCATAGCTTGTGGTGGGTACAGCAAGTTCCAAACAACACTTACATATTACATTTTATTATTTAAATTATACATACAAAATATACATACTATCTATATTATTATTTACGTATTTCATATTTGAATAACAAAAATATCTACTTCATATTTAAAATTAACATAATATAAAGAAAAATACAATTTCAAGTTTTTTTTTTTTTATAATATAACATGATCCAGATTTAGATGTTTTAGAAACTGTTTATAATGATATTTATTTTTATATGATATCACATTAATATTAAGCTTAATACATAAACGAATACTGACATTTATAACGGTTTTTCTACCAAATTCTTTATTTGTTACTGGTATAATCAGATTTATTGATTGTTTTAGGCGTGTTTGATAGATATGTGATAGGTAATAATTTTTTAAATCTACATTAAAGATATAATTAAGGATATTCCATACATATAGTCCATTAAGGTTTCCTACATTTAAGTTATTCGATTTTAAGTCATACGATTTCTTTAATATAAATCTCAACATTGAATTTAATGTAGTATTAAGTGGATTTAATGCAAACTTAGATGCATTTCCCCAAACAACAATACCATAGCTAATAATAGATTGTACTAGTGCTAAATATACCGTGCTTGGACTATAGCGTCAATTGTT
The DNA here is from genome assembly GCA_025469195.1 of Chaitophorus viminalis. Taxonomy (NCBI): domain Eukaryota; kingdom Metazoa; phylum Arthropoda; class Insecta; order Hemiptera; family Aphididae; genus Chaitophorus; species Chaitophorus viminalis. Next base: position 144,502 of record JAIPRK010000430.1, read on the forward strand.
GATTTACCTGACTGAAACCATATTGATTTTTAGAAAAAAAATTATTTTTTATTAAAAAGTTGTACAGACGTTCTTTTTAACATTTCTCAAATATTTTACCAATAGATAACGAGAGTGAAATTGGTCTATAGTTGCCACAAATTTTCGTATCACCTGTATCGAATAAAGGAATAATAATACATTTTTTAAAACAATCTGGAAAGACACCACATTCAATAGCCTTATTAAACATTAAAGAGAGAGGTAATGATATTTGCTTACACGATCTTTTTAAAAAATAATTAGTCATTCCATTATGAACATTCATTTTTTAATGAATTTAAAAAGTTTTCAACTTCTTCAATTGTTATCAGATTCAAAAATAATGATTCATCTACGTGACTTTTATTATTTAAATATTCCCAATCTAATTTATGATAACTATTTTTTTTTTTATATTTTTTGATATATTGTCACCAACATTGGCAAAATAATCATTAAAAATATTACATATTTTAAAGTTGTCATCAACTAATTTATGATCATTGTCATAAAGTGAAGAAATCGGAATTTCGGGTTTATTATTATTATCAATAATTTCATTTATAAATTTATAATACGCCAAGTAGATTTAGTATTTGAATTAGCTTGTGCGATTTTATTTTGATAGTGTAGTATACGTGCTTTTTTGATAATAGTTTGAAGTAGATTTTTGTATTTTGAGAATTTAGTAGCAAAGTTTAGATCAAACGGTCTCTTTCGTTTTTTATGTATATTTTTTCTTTTTTATTTATTGAAATTAAGATACCCCTTGTTATCAATTTCTTTAATTTAATAAATTTGCGCCAATTTTGTATTTTAACTTCCTTGGTAGAACTATTTATAGCTGTATTTATTTTTTCATTGAACATAGATAATGCATCATTAACAGACAGACTATTAAAATGATTATTCCAATCTTCACAGTTTAAAGTTGAATTTAATTTATTACAATTTATCATTTTAACTATATTTTGATTAAAGAACGGGTGGGCCTCGCTTTGCTGTACAGTTGGGGGTGGAGTGTACCTTGTTTATAGGATAGGTCATTATTACAATGGATTTGTTAAATTTGAATGCAATGATAGATATCATTGTATACGAATAACGATTCTGAACGGAGTTAATATGTTTGTCTAAAATGTGTATATAATAATATAGTATTTTATTTTTAAATTGAATTATAATGCAATTTTGTAAAAATTTAAATTTAAAACAGTCATAAATTTTTTTCCTTTTGGTCCGGTAGAAATTTTTTTTATGTATTTTTGAAGATTAGCTTATGGAAAAACTAGTGTCAACATTTTGAACCTTAAGTATAAACAGCAAAAATTTTATGAATTTTTATCTACAAAATAACTTGCAAATTATAGTGATTTTGACACATTTTATACAAATTTGAGCTTTATGAGCTTATAAAAAAAATTTGAGTGAAACGATAACCGATATTTTCTAGTGAAGATAAGTTAAGCTTATTATAAACCTTGTATTAAATTTTCGAGAGTTTTCGGCCAGCCAATTAAATTTTATAGGTGTTTAAAAAAAAAAAAAATTACAAAAATCGAAGATTTAAATTGTCTATAAATAAGTCAAAATATGTCAAAATACTTTGAAAACTTAACCACGTATAGAGAACACCAATATAAAGATTTGGTGAACATTTCAAGTTGTTGCGGTTTTTCGTTTTTGAGTTAGAGCATTTTAAAAAAATGTAGTTTGTAAAAACGTGATTTTGCGTAAAATTTCCCGGTTTTTCGTATTTTTTTTATGTTTTTTCGATTTTTGCAAAAAGTATTAAAAAAGTTGGGTTTTTGACTTGCCTAAGTACCATCTACATTCACTTTCCTTTCAGAAAATTTGCTGTATAAGCAAATCGAAGCATTTTTACTGCAAAATAAGATGTCGTCGGACACACAAAAAAAAAAAATACACATCATTGTAAAATCAATAGATTCCATCTCTCCGTTCAGAATCTAAAAAGAATTAAAATTATTATGCTTTTTATTGTTTTTTTGGGAATCGACATCTGTGGAAATAGAAGTACCATAATGATCAGTAATACCAATACGTATAATATAACTAGAGATAAAATTAATATCTATATTTTTTAGAAATATGTGATCAATATTACTATTAGAATCATTCTGGCTCCTTGTTATACCATGTATACCAGAGAAAAAGATGTGTTTACTCAATATTTTGAGATAATCAGTTACATTAGAATTATCCGACAAAATATATTTATATCACCACATATATAATGTAACTTATTATTGTTATTTATACTAAGGAAATTATCAAGGGAATCTAAAAACGAATCAACATTGTAATTTGGCGATCTGTATATACCAGTAACACGGTAGTTAATATTATTAAATACGATGATTATATCTAATGAGTTACAATATTCAATTACATTATAGTTAATACTCGAAATATAAAAACAATCTTTTACAAAAATGAAGATACCATCTGATTTATTTAAAGTTCCTAGACAGTGATATTGTTTATATCCAAGTAAGCTAATGTTACAATCATTGTTTAACCAAGTTTCACTAAGTACAATAACATCGAACCTATCATTTATAGTACTCAATAAAATAACTAGTTCATCTAAATTATATTTAATACTTATTATGTTCATTGCAAAAATAGAAAACCTTTTATCATAAAATTTTATGTCACTTATAAAATTAATAACTTTTGTTTCAATTATATGTAGGAGAATATCATAAGTCATTTAATTCATTTTAATTTTACATTTGTTATTTATTTTTAACATACATTATACAATTATAGTTTTACATTATGAGTGAAAATATTTTATTTATTATATTTTAATCGGCCCTTTTAATGCTAACTGTAGAAGAGACATTACATTCAACGATGATAAATCAACTAGAACAGACTAGAAAAAAAATATATTACATTTTTAGAACATCCCTAGTAACACCGGGAGTTCTAAATAATAAATGTAAGAGCTTTTATCGAGAGATTATGGAATTTGTGTACTATCTTCACAGTTTTTGAATGTAAGCCACAAAAAGAGTTAGTTCTTGATGTGTAAAAGGTAAAACTTATTTTCCAGTTATATTTTCTTAAAAGTTACGTACAAAATTAGGTACCTAATATTATTAATTAATAATTATAGACTAAAGTACACATATAACCTAAATAGTCAATAGTATAATAAATCACTTCGAATTTAATTTATGTTCATGATAAGTAAAATATTAAATAGCAACAATTTTTGTAAATGTAGGATTGCGAATTATAAAAATGAACAGACACAATATTCAAATAGGTTTGAATCATATTTTGTTGAACAAATTTTGAGAACTTTAAAATGTAGTGGGCCAGAGAGGATAGAAAGTAAAAAAAAAGGTTATCCCAATTTTTTAGAAAACATTTAATAATTTAGTGCGATTCAATACTAAAATAAAAATTAATATCTACATTTACGAAAAACATAATAAAATAAAATGCTAAATTCTAAATAGGCTTATACAGATAAATACTAAAATTGTATGAAGTAATTTTAAAATATAGCATAGACCAAAAGGTACGCTGATATGTGTTTAAACACAGTAGCATGCACAGGATATTTTTCAGGGGGCGGGGGGGTTGTGCATATAATAATTTCCTAAAGAGGGGAATTTTGTAGAATTCTATGCAGAAGCCAGAAATATGGTAAAAAGTTGAACAGTATATAATTATTAAATACTTGAATAGATAATAAACAATATGGGTATTATAATCTATAAACTTTTTAATTTATAAATTCAATACTCATATTTGAATAGTTCATATTATTATGGCAAAATAGACTGTCTAATCTATTTTGTCATGCATATTATTTCGTAACAGCCATGATTCCCATTATGCTTTAAAATGCAAAACTTGGTTAAAAGTAATTTAATAAAGGAAGACATTTCGGGGGGAGGAGGTGACCCATTAACCCCACTTTGTGTGCGATATTGGTTAAATATCCCTAATATACACAAATAATAATATATAATATATTATATAAAATATAATATTTTGATCCTACTAACCTAGTCGCCCTCAGGCAATGGCGCCGTTAACATAGTATATCTATGAAATATGTCATCGTAAATTTTGTAGGTAAGGGGTTCGCATTTGGTAATTATTATCTTTTACAATTTTATATTATAAATAATTATCAAACTAATTAGTACTCAATCTAATGTTGTTTATAAAAAATGATCGGTCACAGCTTACCTATTTATACTGCGAAGAATGCATTTAAATATTTGTTTAGCTACAAAATAAACATAAATGGATTATATTATTACCATATTCTATTATATGGGTCCTTTGAATTACATTCAATTGTTACGTTGAACATTTTTTTTTTTTTGGAGAATGGTGGAGGGCCATTTGATATTTGAAGTCAGTAAATGTTTAACACCTTGGCGCCACTGAGCAGAGGTACTGTACTAAAATTAAAGTAAAACAGAACTTTCCAATAGTTAGTGGAACATGGCTGTATATATGTCTCTTTGGGACAGTGTTGAGAATTTTAATAGCTAAAGAGTTTTGTTTGAAATCTTCTTGAAGTCCTGGCTCCTGAATTTCACATAAAGAACAGACATGGTTAGGGTAGGTTACAATCTCGATTCCCGGTGCTACTAATTAAAGACAATAAATATTATTTTAGTCCATTACCATAGTAATTATACTTACGTCCACATTTTGTAATGTGTTAACCTGAAGTAGATTGTCTTTTCTAAAACTTAAAATAGCAACTGCCAGTAGCGGTAATACTTCCAAAGAATCATAAGCTATAATCATGTCCCATAGGTTTAATAATTGTTCCGGAAGTAAATATCCACTGAAGCCCTTCATTAGCCATTTGAAAACAACTCTGATGCTATTAACAAAAACCGTTTGCTTATTTCTATGAGTACATAATATTATAACTTAATAATAAATAATATCATATAATTATTGTTCATAAATATAATCACGGATGAATATTGTGGCTCATAAAATGGGACCAGATTTTTGTCTCGTGTCTTTGTAAAAGTCGCTGGAATAAAATGCACAATCCCAGTATGCTTTGTGGGTGTGAACTTATATTGTGTAATCTGAACCAGTAACGTAGGTAGAACGCGCGGAATGTGAAGTATAAAGATACAGGATCATTGAACAGATAACATATAGGAGCAGCTGAAATTGGCATGTACCTAATTAATATTCACATTTCGAAACAGTGTATGAAATGATTTTGACTGCAGTCTTCTTACGCTTACCGTACATCGTGAAACCGTGAAAAGGTATAATGCCGTTTGGAGGATAAATAGCCTCCTTGGACGGTTTGCCCTTCAACGAAGTTAAAATCGGATGACTCGTCGAACTGTTGAACACGGACAACACGTCAGTGTCTCGAGTGAAACATAACATTATCTAAATAAATGCAATTGCAATACGCGTTCATTGAATTTTAAATATTTCCGTCAAAGTTCAATATGAGATATTTGATCGCTGCACCTGGTATAGGACGTCTTCGAAGACGAAGTACTGGTCGTCATTACACGCTGTTAGTTGAACATCTTTTGTAATTAATTTGTCTATCAGCATGTCATAGTTTAAAACACGTTGTTTGAGCTCCGAGTAGTGTTGTTCCTATATATATATATATATATATAATGAATAAATAAAAAGGTCTTAACTTTAAAGAGTGACCAAAATGTGTATTCTTGTTCTGTTCTTTAATGCTAATTTTTGAAAACTATGGAACCCACTTATAAAAATAACTTTAAAATACCTAAGCATACGTTATACTGCACATTTATTTATTTTTTTTTATTAAATTTTTTATTTATTATTTTTGCCATATTAAAAATAAAATATAGGTGAATACATATTTATCATATGCCACATCATATCTTGGAAATTTTATTGTGTTATTAGAATATATGTATTTTGTAAATAGTTTTACGTCAACAAATTATGAGAGTATGTATAGGTAACTGGCTATTATTAGTTAGGTATTTTTATAAAATTATGTATTTACCGACAACTTAACATTGGATCCTAGAATTTGTGTCCAAAGCCTGCCCCGAAGGCTGCGTGGTGCACCTAATTTCAAAAATTCTTGGCAAACAGGTGCATGCTGATTTTCTAAAACTAAAAATACATTTTTAACTTTTAAGGATTTCTACCTTAACAACTCACGGTAATTTTGTTTAACCTTTTTCTCCTAAAGCAATTCGCTCTTGTTCTCCCTGTGAAGTTGAACCACAAGACATTTTTGTCAACGTTGTTAAACCCAACAACAAATCAGCTGTGGCTAAATCCCTGTATAGATGTCTCTGAAATCGGAACAATGAAAACATGTATAAATTATTCTATGTGATATCTATGATCTAGAAATACTAAAATATGATAGATGTCGACAATGGCATATCCAACACGTCCACTTGGGCATTGTAATTCATTGGACATTGGTTATGGATTTTTTCCGAAATTTCAAACCTTTTGTATTCTATTCAGGAATATTCGATAATCAAGAGTGTAATTTCAATATTGGACAGGACAGGGAAAATTAATGGTTATCTCGATAATAAGTTATATTAGGAACTTAAAAGCTATAAATGGTCCTTAATATGCTATAATATGTGCCAATATGTGCTATACGATTTGTATTTGTATTACGACGCTGCCCATATTTTATAATAAGATACCAAGACGACCTAATACTTCGAAATCCGCCCGACCAAAATACAGAAAATTCTTTTGTTACTTTTGCCTATTCCTCAGATGACGTCCTTGATTATTTATGCTCTATATTTTCTAAATTATACTTATTTTTCATTTTTCAAGTTTGTTTTCTAGAAAAGTAAGGGATGATTATGAATAATATATTATAATAATATAATAATTATATAATATTATCTTATAAGATCTTTTCTTGGAAATAATTTAGATATGCCACTGACAGTTGCTGTATTTATGGTAAACTATAAATTCTAAAAACTTACGAGTTCTGACAGGGTTTTAACTTTCAGTGGTAAGTAAGTAAAGTCCCATATCATATCATCTCTAAACAAAATTCATATTGTTTTTGTTAAATTTTTTTTTTAGTTTGTTTTTATTGATATTATTTCACATCAATTTATTTCCAAATTTCTAATATAGGTCACAAAATGAGAGAAGGAGACATGCAGTAGCATGTTTTTAAGGGTCCCAAATTTTGACCCATAAGAACTAAAATAAATACTCATGGTTTAGGTACCAAATTTATGTGACCAAATACATATATTGTATAGTAAAATTATAAAATATTCATATATTTCTGTAATGCTTAACTAGTTAACATTCGCCACGAAAATATGTGACTAAAATAGTGGCAAATATTTTCGGGACGAATAAATAAATATTTCTCATCAATTAATTTTTATATAATCTGTGCAACAATAGTCATGGTTTAGATGTTTAATATATAATATGTAATATGTAATATGTATATATTAAAATGATTTATAGGAACCTAACCGAAGTCTTTGAAACGTTCTGCGACGTGTCGTGCTCGTGAGACTATTCCATTAATCAATTATACATATTCGTATAAAGTTTATAACGAAGTGGATGTCGAGGTACGATGTACAACCTACCTAGTTATTTTCTGATAATAATGTATAATTTAATTTATTATGTATTTATGCGTAAGATAAGATCTCGACTTAAGTAAAACTATACGAAGTGTGTTAGGTACACCACGAACATACCTATCAATGAAAAATATTTTTTAACAATTTGTCACATTTAAATATCTATTAGTCACGTATAAAACGTACGTTTTACTATTTCGAAAGTATGGTTGTTACATGTTGACTTTATTTTTATTAATTACCCATAATGTATCCACTGCTTAGTGCCCACATCACTTCTAAATGACACTGCCTATGGAAGTATGGACTTAATAACTTCTATATAACATACATAAACAATAAACATGTAGTATGTACCTAGTACGCGGCTGAAAATTGTTACAACAGCTTCTGGCCTGCACCATTTGGACTAAATAATTTATCCGATTCTTATGTTTTATATATCATGTTTTATTATTATATCTAATGTTTTCTGAATTTCTAATTTAGTCTTATAAATTTAAATTGTTAAGATTAAAATGTATAAATTTTTTTTGAAAATATACCCTACGATTCGTTAAGTTGGTAATTTAATATGTAGTATTTATAATAATATAGGTTTTTTAATACTTACGATATCATTCGATAGTTAGGGTTATGCAATGAAAATAATACTTCTAAAAAATCTTTTGGAGCATAAACTGGCCTCAAACGTTCTAAACCTATTAAAATATAATTAAGTAATTTAAATGATCTTTTACTTTAATTAGTATGAATAATGAATTTTATATACCTACATATTTATACATAGAAAAATATTTAAGAATAAAAATGCAATAATAGAAAATCGTGTAATTTATGAAAAATTGTAGGACCGAAAAATATATATATATGTCAAAAGACTGGTTAGCTACTAGAGTTACAGAGACAATATATTTTATCCTTCTTATTAGATTCTTTGGATAGAATATTGTAGATAAGCAGCAGTAGGATATAATTTAACATGTGTTGGTCATTAAAGAATATTTATATTACTTTTATAAATAATAATTAAGTGCAAGTAGTAGGCACGCATTTGAAAAATACGGATATAAATAAATGCATTCAACAATCAGTTCTGAGCGTAAAACAAAAATATAGGAAATTAACAATAAACATAAACAATAGTTTAACAAGCAATTTTGAATAAAAATTTTCATTTTTTAAATCAGTGTTTTATTATTTTTGACCTACCTACGAAACTCCCAGGTTGAGAAACGCTGTTTTATAGTATGTATAACATCCTATATGCATTATACAAATAAAAGATTGAGATTTTATCATAGTTTTGTAAAAACACAAATTACTTAATAAAACATAAAAAATGTTTACTAGTATTGTATGTACTGAGCTCGTTCCACTTTTGTAACATTTCATCTCGATCTGCATTAGATCTATAACAGGATAGATTTATACCAATTTCCTCGCACATAGATTCCAATGATTTTTGTATCCTTCTTTCCCAAGTTACCTATTTTAAAAATCAATGCTTACACTTTAAATTATTTTCATTGGGTTGCTATACTTGTTATAGCATATATTGATATACATATTTATTGTTACATTACTTGAGCTTTTCTTAAATAGTCTAACGATTCTCTACTCGTTACTTCATCCCTAACCACCATTTGTTTATTATTTTCATGACTTCTTAACCAGTGAAATACTGCATTTCTGAGATCTGTTTCCATACTTCCTTTATTTACTGCCTCAACTAAAGTTTTTTTAAAGTCATCTATCGATACATCATAAGATGCTGCTAATACCTAAAAATATAGGTACATTTGTTATAACAGAAGTCAACTGTTTAAATACAAATATTATATACTGCCATATTGGCATAGTATACATATAGTAGGTATTATAGTATTTTATGACTAATAATTTGGTGAAAAGGGAAATATGAGAGTATGTAGACTGCATAGAGACCACAGATATATATTATACAAATAGTTACAATATACAGCCATAATAGAGACTATGCCTCTAGTTTTTGCACCCATTCTAATATTCTATACAACCTAAATACTACAAAATTCCAAACACCAAATGGTTTATAAAATTTAATAAATTGAATGAAATAATAAAAAGAATAATTGTCAAAATATGGTTGGTATAAATTTTATTATTTTATTAATTATTGAAAAGAATATGTTTGTCCTGCAGCAATCGTAAGCTGGCTCTACTGCTTCACTGCTCTACTATCTCACTCTGGTCCTCAGTGATGCACTGGTGCCCATGTATTGACTTAGTCAAATTACATCTTTAAATCTTTTATCCATACTAGAGTTTTGGAAGCTGGGATGGGTTAATCTTCCAGAGTATTTTGTTTTTGGATATACCTAGATCATTATTTAAAAGTATCCTTATTCATCAACATTTTTTTTTGATAATAATGCAAGTTCAATTAGTTATACACTCAAAACTTCATAGTCTAATCCCCTCCTAATATATAGTATGAGCTTTACCAATTTATACATCTATTGTTATTGTACATGAATAATAATGGTCGAGGTATTAGAATTTCCTGTTAAAATCTCAGTAATATATATATATATATATATATAATATATATCCATCTAATAATATTAATATATATCTATCTAATAATATCTATATATACTCATATTATACATGCCGTTTATTATAGGTAATTAATATCAACTTTAGGTAGGTAGGTAGGTAGGTATAAGTACTGATGTGTTAAATATATTTTTATATATTTCATTTTGATTATTTTAGTCCAATTTAGTTAAAATGTATGTTCTCTCAACAATTTCATAATTATTTATAAATTATTTTATTTTGTAATAATATAACATTTTTATTTTAGTATAATTTATATGTAAATTATAGGTACTGATGCATTGATATGTATCAATCAATATCAATCATAACTTTGTTCTATAAATTTTTCTTTACAAGAAAAATAAGAACCTTACGTCCTTACATATATATTGAAGATTTAATTCAGTTTTCAATAGTTAAATATAAAGGTAGGTGTATTTTCATATATTAATTAATTAATTAATAATTATTTATGTAGTATATTGACATATTGTACTATGTACGTCTATAAAAATAAAGACCAAAGAAAATAGTCTTTTGTGAAAAATTAATAAGTGTGTTTTAAAACTTTTATTGTCTTTTATCAAAAATAAAAAATTTTTTTTAAAAATTTCAAAAGAATATTACAAATAGATAAATATTATGATTTTGAAGTTCATAATTTACTTACCTGCAAATCTTCATAGAACTTGTGATAGTTATCCATTTTTTTAAGTTCTTCAGCTAATTTTTCTGCTGTTAAATGTAAACTTTTATCCTTTAGTTCTTCCATTGTTAAAGTTTTTATAACAGTTATGCTTTTTTGAGTCAGTATGTTTAAGTAGTTGTAATATACCAGTTGTAATTCAATAGCAAAATTGTATGGAATAAATACAATAGTAAATACAAATACCAAGTACGAATAACGAACAAGTAGTGTATTACTATTATTATTATTATTATTATTACTATTATTTTAGTGTAGTTATTATTGATGCAATAATCAAATGTTTCCTTGGTAACCAATGACTAATTATATGATATCATATGTATCAATGCACATAATATTTAGAAACAATGATTTAGGAAGGTAATTTAGTAATTTATATAAATTATAACCGTCTGGATCACAGGAGCAGCGTGAAGAAGAGAAAAAATTATTCCAGGAGCTTAGAAATAACTTAAAATTACTATTTGACTTATTTCTTAACTTCAAATGGTAAAATGTTTGCTTCAAGTAAATATACAAAGAAATTACCAATTTATAATTAATTTATTCATAATGCAATTCATTTTATGTAACATATAATAAGTATGAAATAATAGTATAATAGGTAATAAAATTGCATTTTCCATACTTTTTTATTTTTACTTAGTCGAGACTTGAGATTTGAGAATGTTGTAATACGTTGAATGATGTCACTGAAAAATGTCAGTAATATTATATTAAACAATTAAACTATATGAAGGATCATAATGAACTAATTAAAGATTATACTTTAAGCTTTTATTAGTTATTTTTTTAAAATTTTAATACATTTATATATATTTATATACTGTATAGTATTACACATAATATAGGCATAAAGAATATGAAAAAACTTGTTTAATTTGCATTTTGCGTGGTTTTTTATAGTTAATTAAAATTATAATAATTTTTCACTACCGAACTCCCATAAAAATAGGTAAGATCCAGTTGCTATAGTTTTCATAGGTACCTAATACATAAACACAACTACACTAGCGTAATTTTGGGTAGATGAATGATAGTAAATATATACTCTCTGTACTTGCATTCCCACTTCCTCAGTATTTTTCCTAAGGGAACAATAATTTTTTTTTGTACCCATTGAAATTATCAGAACCAACATTAAAGTTTAATTAGGTATTGTTTAACTATAAATTTTTTTTTTCATAAATACAACCATAATAGTTGCCATTGGTATAGATATACTATTTAGTTAGATACTAGATTCTTGTAGATGATATCCACGATAGTAACTTTTATTAATTTTTAATTTCTTTGTTTTCACGAAAAACACTAGGTATACACTTATACACTAGGTACCATTATATTAATTTGTAATAAAAAAATGTCATTGGATCATCGTATTAAAATCATAAAATATTTATAAATTAATAATACTATTATCTAGTATATTTATATTTTATATTATATGAACAATTTTTCACCAGAAACACCAAAAATAAAATAAAACTTATTAATCTTTGAAAAAATATTTTAGTCATCTCCCAATTTTTAGTATCTCCTGATTTCATAATACTACCTAGATAAAATATAGTTTATGGTTATAGAGAAAGACTTATAGTCTTTACATAACATTCAAAACTAAAAACAAAAAAAATTAGTATTTAACATAATTATTTTCCGGATCTTCCATAAATATTTGTGTCCAATTTCCGATACAATGATATACTATACATTTCGGATAAATTAATAATTATTTATGCTATATGATAATTAAGGTTTTTAATATTTAAAGTCTTAAGTGCAATGGCTTAGGGACTTCCGCCAACTGTAATTACCTACATATAATAATCCATAATATATATAAATAAAACATGTTGAAGTGCTATCAATAAATAATGTCTTTAACGTCCATCGTCATCATTTATATACACCTCTCTCATCTTCTTATTATAACTTTAATTTGTAACAGATTGTTAATTTATTAAAATAAAAGTAATAAACACAAAAAACAAAATTAATGTTTTGAAAACTGTACCTTTTTGTGGTTTCAAATATTTCGTTATCGCTCTATAGCCGTGATTTCCATCGACTACGTAGTTCACATTTCTTATCATACCATTTGGTTCTAAAAAGCTGTATGATCCTTTTACGTAGTCACCGTACCTTGTTTCCCAACGATGAGTTATAACGCCCGAAAGTAAGTCATTAATATTGTAATGAAACTCGTACGCTAACTATAAATAATAATTAATGCGTACATGGGTATAAATATTTATTTTAATAAAAATAAATCGTATAATCCTGTATGATTTTAGTATTTGTATTAATTACCTCATTTTCTTCAATCGGGACGTAAAAATTTTGAGAAAGAGTTTTTGGCCATAACAAGGCAAGCGATAAAATAAACTAAAAACAAAATGTTATTAAAAATGTAATCATCATATTATAATTTTTATCTACGCTGAATATGTCTCAATCAATAACATTTTAGTGTAAAGAATGGACTTATTCTGAGTGGATATCTCAGAATAAATATAATATCATAATTACTCTTGTGGTTTTAATTCACTGCAGTAAGATTCAAACATAATATCTATGCGAGATGGATACAAGAATTCAAAATTGTATTCGAAGTAAATGGAAAAAATGTGTACTAAATTATGTGTAAAAATAATATTATTGTAGATGTAGAATATGGTCGTATCATACTATAATATAGTCTGCAGAATTAAATTATGATTATAAAATATTAAATATAATTAAGGTGTACTTACAAATATATTATATAACATAACCAATAGAGCCATTAGATATGAAATAAATATTCATATGTTCCTAACCGTATAAGATGTAAATTAATAATTGATATTTATTATGCCATATGATCTGAATAGCAAATAATATGCTATTTAAAATTATAAATGTTTAAATTAATATAAATCTAGTAATCATACCAACTAGGAAATTATACATTTTTTAAGTATACAAGTAAGCTTACCTTTTCTAGACAAGTATACTTCTCCTTACTTTATAAGAGTGGAGTCACGGTAGATAAATCAAAGCCGGATGAGGAGAAAAAATTTAATCATCAAAATATATTAATACACACTTGAAAAAGAAACCAATAAGTTATATTCAAGTTGTAAATTGGCATTGATTTCATATTAAAATGTACTTAATATAATAAAATATATAAAATATATTTTACTTTTATAAAATTCCGCGTTTTTATCAGTATAATATTATATATACTATATTATGTATATTGCATTACCTGTAGGACAAATTTCATTTTCATCTTCATCACTTATAGTCGAGTCTATTATATACGTCGATTGTCGGCTGCCAATGCGAAACTATATCGACTCGGTGTTTGTCCAAATGATTTTGTTTTAATAAATCCATGTCAGACTCACAGAAAATTATACGTTTGGTACCAGCTACAGTTGTAGAAATAAAAAAGCAAGAAGTGCACTTGATGCCAAATGTCAAGGTAATCATTAGATCATCTTGAACTCACGCAAAGAGAATGGACTGAGTAGTGTAACATAGTGCTCTACGAGACGCCCCCGCGGTTTATTCGTTACTATATTTTATTGTAATGACCAATTCACTTGACTATATATATACAAAGAATTCACCATTATTTGTTTATACATTTTCCATTTGAAAGTAATAATTATATTGGTAAGCTTTTATATTATTCATATAATTACTTTTATACAATAGGCATACACATACACTTCAAGTTATCATAAGTGTTTTTAAAATATAATACATTGTCTTCTACCTCGATCTATATTGAAACGAAAGACTAGGGAAGAATTAAAAAACATACATTCGTACCATTAAAACATGATTTAATATTAAACTATAAGGATTTGTATTGGTATTAGGTTCTCAATGGTAAGTATACTCTCCATTCTGTATATGAGTAAATCAAAAACTGGTAAATCATAGGTAGGTAAGTACTGAAAGTCTGTACATATTCGTACTATATATAAACCGCCATACCGGTATATACTTGAACTAAATTGTTGTACACAAATTAATTGAGAAATAAACAATGTATGGTTTAACATATACACATAAATATAAAAATTAGCTAATATCCAAGTGCCGCAGTTATAAGTACGAGTAAAACAGTTTTCTGACCCTTATACGAAGTTCCAAAAAACAAAAAAATAATAATTTAAGATATTTGTGCAATACGCCGATACCTATTAAATACTAATACTTTTTTACAGATCAGTGAATCTAGTCCTTCGGATCAAATCCTATGAAAACTACCGACATGGACAGACTTGGTCCTTTTAAAGATCCAATCCGTTGTTATCAAGAGATATTTATTTTCGCGTTAGTGGACACAACTTAGGTTCTAGCTTAATAGATTTCGAATATATTCTTACCTATGTTATCTATGTATAACATTAATTGACTGTGAGCAAAGAATAAACAGAAAATAAAAATACTTTAATTATTAAAACCAATATATTGAGCAAAATGATTGAGAATGTTGTAAGTAATGAATTATATAGATTTTATGCCAAAATAAAACGAACTAACACAACATTACGAATGTACAAATTAAAACTAACACACTATTAAAATATAACCACTTTAATGTTTGGCAGATGTGAGTCGTGACTAATATTGACTTCGTAAAATTCCTTTTTGAACACTAATTAATAATGATAATAAATTTGTTCAAAATATCAAATAAACCATTTTAAATTATTGAATTAATTCTGTATTTTATTATATAATTGTGTTATGTTATGTATGTGTTCTTGACTAAATAATAAGTATTAAAAAAATAGTTCATGGTCAATCGTGCTCACCTCCATCAAACACTTATAGGTATATGCAGCTATAGTAATAACGTGATGTAAACTTGAGTAAGCTTGAGTTGGTACCTACAGGTTACAATTGTAGTCTGTCGATGTACCTATTACAGATGTCGAGATGTCTAATCTTCTTATGTACTGTGCAATGTGTATACAGTCTATGCAACTAATGCTAATGCCAAATAGATAGAGTACTCTTCTGTTGGGCTACATACACATACTCCACAGTTTTAAAATTGAAATAAGTCTCAAAAAATATCGTAATATAATATAAGATTGTCTAAAATTAATGCAACATAACACTTATGAAAAAAATACCAATTTATTAATTCTTGATAAAATAAATATTATTTTTTATATAGGCGTATCTATGCTTACAAATAACACCCAAGTCAATACATCTCTGATAGTTCAATTGTTCACCCCATACCCATTTTGTAATTGTAATATATATAGATACTTATAGGTACTTAATCAGTGTACAGCTTAAACTTAAAACTACCATACTGATTCCATTTAATTTTCAAGGGAATTTATTCTAAGTAATGACTATATACGTATCTATAAGCGCACTACGATAGAATTTTCGGAAAACATAATTTTTAAGGGCCAAAAAAATTTTCACTGGTCAAAAAAAACAAAGTGTTTAAGCAATAAAAATGGAATAAATATCTCTATCCTGAACCGCTAAAGTATGACATTTGGTCGGTAGTTTCGTTTTGTGATGTAGACTAACTAAGAAACGACAAAACGTATTAACTTGACATTTAACACAGTGGTTTCTATAATACTTTAAATCTGCAATAAGAAGACATTTAAGAAACGTTAATTAAAATTCCTGCAAATTTGTATTGCTTTATCAGTATAACTACTTCTAAGACATACTTACGAAATTTAGTAGGACTAAATAGACTTAATGATCTACCTTTATAAAATATTCACAAGGATATAAAAATTGATCTGGTACCTACATGATAATAATTATTGTCAAAATAAGCCAAAATATTTTAAGGGTTCTTATAATTTTGTAAATATATATTTATATAGATACATTATAAATGTGTGATATTTATACCTTGACCCTCTTCCCCCTAAAAAAATCATCGTCACTGGTAGTTTTCCTTTAAGAACATGTCCCAGCCAAGACTGCTCCGTGCGAAGCCGGGTAATTTAGCTAGTATATATGCGTATACATTATATGTAGGTATTCTAGTTGTCATATTATATAAATATTATGGGTATAGAACTATACATTATTAAGAATTTAACTTGATTTATACCTATAAATATTTATATAATTTATAGTTATTATACAACTTGAACATTTTTTTTGAATATTTTCTCTTGACATAATACATAACAGTGATTAATACTGAATTTCAAATGTTAATACAATATTACAAGTGCCATGGGTATATAAATAGGTGCAGCCTTGCGTGTGGCTAGGTGCTATAGGACGATCTCAGTTTCTCAGACATGGTGGCCCTGGTCCTAGCTAGGATGTCCCCGGCACATCTACTGGCCCTGGAACGTGCAAGAGTCAGCGAGAGACAAGGCTGCAATAAGGACATTAAAAGGGAGGAAAGGAAGACTACTATCGACAGATGGCAAGTACTGTGGTTAGAAACAAATAAGGCTGAGTGAACAAGGAAGCTGATTCCAGATGTTGTACGGTGGATGATGGTGCCCAAACGAAAGGAGGTTGGTTTCCACATGGCGTAGGCTCTTACTGGACATGGTTGTTTCCAAAGCTACCTGTTTAAGAGAAGAAAGGCCGACCATCCTGGTCGCCTACATTGCGAGTGGTTGGATGACACGGCCGAGCACATTCTTTTCCACTGCCCCTAATGGGCCCGGGAAGAAGCAGAAAGAATGATTGGTAAGCCGTTGTGTCAGGTCGACCTACTGGATATTTCGTTGAGTCCGGAAAACGAGCTGCTGCCAACGGACGTGGGCGTAGTGAGGACATTGCTGGATACGGTGGTGAAACAAAATGGTGGTGACAATTATGGGAGAGAAGGAGGACTTGAAGCGCGAGAGACAAAGGGGTCAAGATACAAGAGGCTGAAGGCGAAAATAGAATAAATATTAATACACAAAAAAACGCAATGAGATTTATAATTGATGTGTAAGCCTTGTAAGGGATGGCCAGGTGGGGCATGTCCCATCTGTCATCCTAGCATAGTTGTTATTTTTCCAAATAAACGATGAGGGGTCGGGAGGCAGAAGTGTGCAAAACAAATCCCTCCCGGTCTCTCGGTTAAAACAGTAAAAAAAAAAAAAAGTATATAAATAGGTAACTCATAAATCATAATACCATTGTTCTGTGCTCTTACCAAAAATTTTAAATTTTTAAACAACAATTATTTATTAATGTTTATAATATCCGTTATACATACCAAAACCGTTGGATGATAACTTCGGCTCTTATCACTACAGTTGTTAACATGGCTGGAGATATCTGCTTGTCAACAAAAACTGTATGATGATAAATGATAATAATATAGTACCATTAGTACCTATAATTGTATATATTGTATAAATGCATCATAATATTCATAGACATAAAAGAATATTATACATATTGTGTAGTATGTTAATGTAACAGTACCATAAAATATTACATGATTATTATGTATTTTAAAGTATGGAAGTTTTTCTTCTTTAATGCTACCTATTCAATTTAAAATATTTTTAAAGTATTAAATGTTTTTGTTTGTAAACTGTTCACCACTGTCTCGTTGATTATAGCTATTATTACGATAGTTTGAAGTTATATTTTAAAATAAAATAAATGTGTTAATTATTGTTTGTTCAAGTTCTAAGTATCTCTACAATGTCTAAACAGATAGAAGTGGTATCTTTGAAGTCATATCCTCACCACAACATGTTGAACTATTGTGAAAATCGGCCTAAGTACAGGCAAGGGCGAAAACTAACAGCAATTAAGGTATTAGAATGGATGTCAGACTTCAATCAAATGTATCCTTAAATAATTAAATGATTAATTTTATCTTTTAAACTTAATATTTAGGTAATGAATAATTCCTATGTTTATATCTACATTTGATATAATGAATTGTTAATATTCAGAATATAATGCTTTATAGGATTTTCATATAGGAATTATTTATATTTTATGATAATTCATATGGTTATAAATTATATTATTACCTACTTTGTATTATAAAATATAATAAAATTCCTTAAACTTGAATTGACTATAATATTAAGGTTTATACGGTGAACGATGAATCACAACATTTAATAATCAGAGGTGTGCCATCTGTAAATTTGCATGATGAAGTAGACAAATTATGTAAACGTTATGGCAATGTATTAAATATTAGGCAAGTGCAATTTGAAGATCAAGAAGAATTCACTCATAGTTTTCATGTTACATTTGCTCGAATACAGGCTGCAAGGTAATATAAATAGTAGTATAATAGTATTAAGTATTATCTTCAATAACAAAGGAATATTTTAGATTTGGTAAAAAACAAATGGATACAAAAAATTTCTTTGGTGGCATACTACATGTTTGTTATGCTCCTGAACTTGAAACTATAGAACAAACTAGATCCAAGTTACAAACTAGAATAATAGAAGTTACAAAACACATGAATAAAATTGTTTTAGATGTTAATAATGAAAAGTAAGGTTTATTTATTATTTTTGTTTGGATTGCTTTTATGATAATCTGGAATATCAGACTTTAATTTAACTTTGATTATATTTGATGTGTAATTGTGTTGTTCAGAAACTTTTCTAAAGAATTAGAACAATATGAGTCTACCACTCCATCTCATTATCCAAAGGTAGATATGCAATTATATTTTGTTAGTAAAACATGTGGAACAAACTAATAACAATATGAATATCTTATTTGTAGCAGGTACAAAACTATAGTCAACAAAATCGATGGCTTGAAGGTGGTTTAAAGTGTTCATACATCATACCAAAACCAAATACTTTGAACACTTCTAAAGAAAAAGGACAAAATAAATTGGTTTGTATATTGTCATGTATTAATATTTAAGTAATTGATTAAAGTTCATTAATATTTTATGAAGTCCTGTATGTCAAAGAAAGAATGCAATATTTTTAAAATTTTAAATTAGTGTGTAGCTGTTAATTTTGTTCAACATTTTTCATTTATGAGCAATTTAGTGTAGTACATAAAGTAAAGTTATTGATTGTAGCTAACATATAAGTAGGTATATCAAAATGTAATTTGTAATTTTAAACTAAAAATTGTTTTAAAATATAACTAGGATAGAAAATAATATTTAATTTGTAAAAAAAAAAATGGTGGTGTTATAATTTTTTCAATCAGTACTAAATCAAGTTATTATATGTCATTTTTTTTTTACCTAGATGATATCAATATTTCAAAATATTTCAAATTTAAAAATAAAAACTAAAAGCTGTACAAAAAAATAGTTTCATATTCACCTTTAGCCAAAAACATCTGTTATAAAAAATTTTTAATTGTAAGGCAAATTTATGATTTATGATTTAGCAAGTATTTTTTATACAATTATAGTAGGGTGGCCATGTGATGTCCGGTAAAAATTACGTAAAGCCTAATTTCTAATTCTCTTTAACTTCTTAAATAATATAAGTAGGATCAATACTGTTTTTCTCAAAAATAAGCATACTTTAGAACTAGAACTACCTATTTTTATTTTTTATATTAGCTGTTCCTTTTTTATTAATTATTTCTTAACCACTTTTAATAACTAATGATTTTCCCTTAAAAAAATGTATACATTCAACATACAATTCTCGTTATATTAAATTTTATTTTATACCGTGGTAATTGAATATTGGTATTTAATATTTATATAGTTTCATTTATATAGTGTGTTCATTAAACTTTATTCATATTTTAATTGGCTGTATAAAATACAAGTATAATAGACTAAATATTAAATACTATACATTTCTCATCCATGTAGTACATCATGTATGGCAAGAAAACACAATTTTTTTAATAAAAAACTCATTTTGGTCATGTGATTCTTTGGGCTTGTTATAATATATATGATTTTAAACTATGAATTAAATAACTATTATTTTATTTCAGAATGCTGTTAAAGATTCAACTCCATTAGATTCAAAGACTTTAAAATTTGTTCCAAGACAATTGAGTATGGGGACAACTTCAATATCAAAAAATAAAAAACCCAATCGGGTTATTTTTCATCATTAAACAGATAATGCATAAGATTACAAATACTGAATATTATTAAAATGATAACATATTTTATTTTATGCTTATGTATTTGCTGTAAATTATTTTTACAAAATAAAATACTTATTTTTGAATGATGAAAAATAAAAATTAACAACAGTCATAAATTGTATTTTATAAAATAATCTCACTGGTCTCAATTATTTAAGCCAGATGAAAACTATTACTTAAGCTCTAATCGATTACTAGATTTTCTGTAAATCTGTCTTAAACTATTTTTATTAAGAATATATTAATTGAGGCTGATTCTTTATAACTTTAATGTATAGCCATAGTATTTAAATTTTATTATATTCCTTCTAATTAGAATTACAATTTATTTCACTATAACATATTAGTTTAGGTATGTTATACAACTCAACAATTTAATAGTATGTAAAAAATAAAGAATATTTGGTTGAAATCAATATTGTATGGAAAATAGTATTTTGATTAATAATGACAATTTTTTCTTTTTTTATAAATATAATAAAATATTTGTAAATAATGCAGTAAGCTTACACCAAAAACTATCTATCAAAAACACAATCCCAGTCCTCCGCTATAACTTGCAATCTGTTATAATTTTGTTATTGAATTGTTTCAGGAACAGTTGCACGTTTATGTTGGTATACAGGTTTCTAATAAATTTTTGATTTAGTTAATCATGACTCATGAGGTTTTGATTAAACTTTTATGGTTACTGTTTTTCTCTCGTAGCGAAAGCTTACTTCCTACCTATTTAGTATTCAATATCAATGGATATTTGGAACCAAATCTTATTTATATTTAGCATCTTTCCTGGCATATCCACTACTATATATCAACCATCTGTTAAAAATATAAACTGATTATCCCAACTTCTTTCACTCAGAATTAATATTGGTTTCAACTTTCACGTTAAAAACTAAATACTCATACAGTTATATCATACTCCCATTCCTGTATCCCAACCAACCATGAAGGTTTTACCCTTTTTATAATGAATATATAATTATGTTTGCTATACTGTATATAGCTAAATATGATCCATAATCTATATGTATATATAGATATACCTACAGATTATGACAAAAGTTGGTTACTGCTATCTTGTTTTGTAAATCAGGGAATCAACTTTTGCTGTACCCTGTATATATAGTTTGAAGGTACATATTATTATTATGTAATTTTAATAGAAATGTGTATGGCTTCATGGGTTATAAATTATAATATATTAATATATTAGTATGAGTTATGATTAGGTACCTAATATGGTCTATAAGACTATAATAATGGAAAAAACCTAATTTTTGAATAAAAGACAATTTTGAAGTTATATTATTACCAATTGCTAATTACTTTAGTTACTAAATATAATTACCTATTTATTACTAATTATTTTACTAACTAGTATATAGTGATCACTTTTTGCAGATTTCTATACCTACTACTAATAAGTATATGTGTTCTAAAGAAATCTGTGGCTGTTTAGTTTTGTATACTGATGGCTAAGTAATAACATAGTTATCATTTCAATTTTCACTACCTACCACAAAGACACAAATCATAGACTATAATAGTCTGTGGCATAAACTGTACACTGTATAAAAAAAAAAAAAAATTACATAGAGTAATACCACATAATATTTTTTAACTTACTATAGTTAAAATAATTAAGTGTAGAAATCTATGCATACAAATACAGCCTTTAATCTTATACCCATTGACTTTTTAATAAGTACCTACCTAAAGTAAGTTTATTCTCTATGGTGATACATTTATTTATTCTGACTTTTAAGAACCTGAGATACATACCTAATATAAGGTTCAAACCACTCTTTATCAATATAGTAAAATAATAATAGTTTAATTGTTAGTCTTTAATAACAACCTAACATGTTCATGCATATACCTACCTAATGTGTAAGTTTGTGTAGCAGTTTCTAGAGAAACAAACTTAAAAATATTTTTAATTAACAAGATCGAAAAACCAACTTTTATTTCAATATATTAATGCGCATTACCTATATACCCATAAATTTTAAATATAATGAGTTACTATAACAAAGTACCCAGGATATTATGGAGTTCATTTCCAAGTATCAAAAAAGAAATTTACAATTGTTCAATTGTGTCATGCGTAAGTTTTCTTAAACTTAATAATAATTATTATAATATTGAGTTTACATTTTTTCTTTAGTCCCATTACGTTGCTGTTTTCTTACTTATCTTTTGTACTAACCCATGGCCTAGTGATTTTAGAGGTAGGTAATATACCTAGCAAGGTAACCTTGATACATAGTTAATTCACATAGTTTCATAGTCTACATGCAAATATTTATTCCAATATTACTTTGTTGTTTATGTTTATAGATAATGGTTTTTATGTTTTACTATGCTTCATAGTGTATTTGTTTATCATAAATTTATTGAACTGTTTATTTTTGTATGACGAAGTAAGTAAAATTATATTTTATTTCATTTATTTAGAATTTGAAGTATTAAAATAATTTAATACTCATTTATTAGTACTACAGGAGACAAACACATAGGTGTTAGGTACACATTATAGTTGATATGTATAATGTTTAACTATTTAAAACACATTTTTAAACTCAGTACCATGTTAAAGGACATACAACAAGATGAAACTATGAGCTAACTTTAATTTCCTCGTAACTTTATAATAATAATACACTTTTATGCACTTTTTTTATTTTTTAAATAGCTACTGGTATAAAACCATTTTAGCTCAACAATTACAAGAATTGATTAGAAAATTTTAAACTTAAGGTCGTAAATACAATTTTTATTTTACCTACTATTATTGGTAGGTTAATTGGTTATATACCTTACCCGGTCCATCCTACTAAGTATGACAATAT
Source organism: Chaitophorus viminalis (assembly GCA_025469195.1). Taxonomy (NCBI): domain Eukaryota; kingdom Metazoa; phylum Arthropoda; class Insecta; order Hemiptera; family Aphididae; genus Chaitophorus; species Chaitophorus viminalis. The sequence goes on from JAIPRK010000430.1 coordinate 168,384, forward strand.
ACATTATACTAGTACACAGGGCTCGATTTTTGCCTAGACCCGCGAGTCCCGAACATAGGGCATCGGAATTTAAGTGGTGGCATATTTTATATTGAAATGAAAAAAATGGTTTTTGGTGGTAAGAAGTATATTCCAAGTGTCAAATTAAACCTATAGTGGCTCTGACTGTATAAACATACAGTAATAATTCGTACATTTTGAAAGAAAAACATTAGTTCATATCTAGATAAACTGTTTCATCGTCGTATACAATATACATATACCTACTGTTTATAATTTGTTGTTATTTATTATAATTTACATTGTCATATTTTATTTAAGCTTATAGAAAGCACAACTAGTGAACAACAATTTGGACCAGTATTTCAATTATGCAAAACAATTCGACATATAATATTTTGGACTTTTGGTTTATACGTACAGCTTGCAGTGATTTATATTGGGGCATATAAAATGAATATAGCGTAATTAATATAGTCAATAACTTAGATGTTAGATAATATTGTATAATAGTGATTTTAATTTTTATACATACCTACCTAATTCAACGAAAAAAATACTAATAGAATTATCATTCAACTATTTTAATTATTTTCAAAAATTAGTATAAAAACAAACCAAAATAATATAATTTACTACGACTAATAAATGTCATTACTTTAAACTCATTTTACAGGTTTAAATTACAGTTGTACAATTTATACACCAATCGAACGTGTTTCTTAATTTGGAGTATAATTAGTTTTTGTAAGTTCCCTATACAATCATTTTACTATAATTTAATTGAAACCTATATGGCTATATTGCTATAAGCAGTATGCATATTTTATAGTTATAGTTATTATTTTAAAATTTATTATTTGAAAAATGATTTGGATATTTTTTTTTAAAACTAGGTTTAGACTTATATTGGCTGATGAAAACGTGTATATACCATCAACTAACAATTCATGAATCATTTGAACATGTTCTGTAAAAATAAATAAATAAATTATTTACATACCTTTTAATATAATGTTAACTGTGTGTATTACTTTTGAAATATACCTATTTCTTTAAGTAATTTCAAACAATTATCCAAACCAATAATGTTTATTTATTATTTTACTTACGTTGATTTGATCTTCCGAAATACAATTGTAGAATTTTTTATTTAAAATACGAAATAAAATATTTGTTTATTTGTATGTTAAGCAATAACCATTAGTACCAGTTTTTATTTTACTTAGAGAACATGTTCCTCTATAATATTAATTAATAGGTATTTATGGATTGTTCAAGTTCGTCTCACTAATTGGGAAGAAGGATTGGAATAAACAGAAGTGACAAATTTTTAAATAAGCCGAGAATTTTAGATTTATTCTATTTACCTATAATTTATATGGAAAAATATGAAAAAAGAGTTTTTTAAACTAATTTCTTCAATTAAAAATTACATAGAAAAGTTTTATCTATAGTCTATACTTCCAAATGTCAGTGAATGAGCTTACTTACTTATATACTTATATGATTTGGTGAAGAATTCTATTATATAATATAAACAGGAATTTCGGGAAGCTATTTCATATGATTATTATATGATTAAAGATTAGAAATGTGCTTGAGGTAAATTTATTTTATTACATTTTACTACGACTTATTAATACCTGTTGGCTGTTATTGTAGTTGTATAGTTTCTAACTCCATAATAAATTAGCCAATTCTGCTTCCAACATTTTATTGCAAACTATGACTTCCATATGTTGTTTTCATTTTTTAGCTTTTGGTAGGCGTTTCACTATATTAATCATACTTAAATAAAAAAAAGTTCTACCCCTATAACTCGTGGATGCTTTTTTTCATACTTCTTCCTTTTAAAAATGGAGTTGGCTTTCATTATTTCAATCATTTTTGTGCATAGTTGTTTTTATTTTTATTGGGCCTTTATATGCACTTAATGAATCATGAACGGCTGTTCAATGGCATTGTCAGCTAACTAGTCTCTAGAAATTCGAGTATGTAATGGAAGAATGTCGTTATCAGTAGGTATCTAACATTTTTTATAAACTTTCATATATATACATATATATTTTATTTAATTCATTGCAATAATATTTTGACTTCTGTTTTATATTTCCCAATACCTAATGATCGTTTGACATATTGTATAATAGCAAATTTGTGTGATTTGGATCCATTTTGCCACATATAACTCTAAAAATAGGAGTATTCACTACACTGGCTCCAATAATGTTTAGATTAGAACTTTTATAATTGTATTTAGAAATATTTTCTCAGAATTTTATTATAAAATGTTTTACCTATAAATTTTACGTTTTTATAGACCATACGGCATATCACATATAATATCACAAATATTGGAAATGCTGTATGTCACCGTACGTCCGTACATATTTGACCACGTATAGTAGACATCACAGGCGTGCGCAGACTTTTGAGTCAGGTATGGCTAAATTCAATCTGACCAGTGACCACCCACCCCTATGTCATGGTCGCACAAAAATTTTTTTTACAAATTTTCAATACCAACAAGTGACCCTTTTATTGTTGATGACTGGAAAATGTAGGTAAGCAATCATTTTTTATAATTTCACACTTACAATTCATCATTATTGATTTTAAATTTTTACTAAATGTAATTTAATAAAACAATTTAAAAACGTTCAAAACATAATATGTATATAAATATATAATAATAAAAATTGTCAATTAACATAAATACTCATTTGTTATTATAAATCATTCATTAAATAATTTGTATGTATATACGTATAACACGCAATTATAATGTTGTCAAATAAAAAAATGTAATTATTATACTTCATAAAATAATTCTACGATTTCCTTCAATCAAAAGTTTAAATTCTTCAATGACTTCATCATAGTTGATGTTCCCTGTTTCTTCTTGGTCAATAAACATATATAAAAGAGCATCCAATCGTTCTTGGTTCATTGTGGATCGAAGCTTTAAGATTAGTTTTAATAATACTTAGTTTAGAAAAGACCCATTCACAGCTACAACTTGTAACTTGTTTAATATCCATAGATTATCAGTATTCTATTATGTTAATATTACGATTTAAGATAATAATATCATAGAACACCACGGATTAAGATATTGATAAATTGATTCATATTAATTAGAGTTAGTAAAACACAGTAACATAGTAAAATATGACTTTAAATTTAAACTTAGAAAAATAACGTTACTCGCCGATAAAATTGGAGATTAACGTGAATATTTGGTTACTAAGCCATAACGATACTTATTTAGTAAATGACATTAATCACTGAAGAATATCGTTATTTTCCGATTAACGTCATATACCATCATTTACCGTTACATATTATATATACGTACGTATTATATTTTGAATAAAACTAAATTTACTTTTGAGTAGTTTTTTTTTGAATATACAAATCATCTAAGACATCAGGCAAGATTTTGGTTTGAAAAAGTTGTTTAAAAAACTGTGTTGATTTCTTTGGATATCTAGACCGGTTCTGATCATTGAAATCTACTTTGTATATTCCAAATTTTGGCCTGAGATATTACAATATATTGTTATGATTATAAATATTATTATTTACTATATGTATTGGCATGTGGTCTGTGGAGTGTGTAATTTTTCTGAACATAAAGAAAATCTTACTTGTACCCAAAGAACCATTCAAGTGAATCCAAAAATGACCAAGTTCCATAACCAATCACGTTACATTTGTCTTCGTATATTGCATTAAGAACAGCACTTAAATAGCTCTAAAATATCATAATTTCATGTTATGAATTAAAATGTCTGGCCTTTGCCTTAATAACATTTGTGGAAGTACTAAGTAGTTGTTACCTATAAATAATATTATGTTACACCTATAAAATACATTATAAAATAAATGAAGTTTCTAGAATTAATTATACATAATATGTATATAATAATAATAAGTATCAATATCGTAGATTCGTAAATATAGTTTTTATGTCCTATAGATACTAATATACTAGCTAATACAAATTTAACCATGTATTCCGCACTGAATATATATAATGAGTTAAAAATGTGTTGTAAATTGTAATAACTTTAACTAAATGTAGGGAAATATAATTTACAAAAATATTTTGAATGATTTTTAGTAAGGATAACGTACTTACATAATGATATCGTATTTTAATAAATGCATCTTCATCTTCATTGTATCCTTTACCCGATACACCGTTTTCAGTAATAATGATCTTAGGATTTCCGTAAGTGTCTCTAATCCAACATAATAAATTGCGCATGCCTTTGGGAGTTTCCTAAATAGATCACATTTATTATGTGATTGATCAATAATGGTAAAATTAATTTTTTTAACGACCTACATGCTTAGAAAGATCGACCAGTAAAAAAAAAAAGACGACTAAGAAAAGAAAAGAAAGATCGACTGGTTGACGACTCTTGTCGTAGGGCATACGTGTAAACAATAAACATATTACATAATATAATAAATACTAAAATACACATTATACATGATTTGTTATCTCTTACTTTAATCCACAATGGATTTGAATTAGGAAATTCTTCGATTAATGATAACTCAAAGTTAGAGTCTAAAGATTTTAATGGTTGTCCCTGGGTAGCTTGTAATTTTGTTGCATAAACTGAAAAATAATGGTTGATACCCAAAAAATCCAATGTTCCTAAAAACAAAATTAAATCTTCAATAGATACCTAAGTAACTTTTTTAATTACATTAGAATATTAAATATGCTAGTTATTTATATAATTATATATTATGGAAAAGAAAACCGTTGAGTAGGTACTTATTATTTTAAAGTATAATACCCATAATTTACATGTTTTAATGTTTAGTGCGGGCACAGATTGGTATGGGTAGTATATGGTACAGTATATAAATACAATAAAATAATACATTGTATATTTTCTTAGAATTCGTACTTGATACACAAATAATAAATACCTACTTCTCATGTGGATAATTTTGTTGTGATTGATAAAATGGAAACAATTTATGCAGAAAAGGATTAATCAACCCACTGCACAAAACCAAGTGTTACTAACCTTCATCACCATCATAAGCACAATTTGAGAATTTTTATTGGGAGGCCTAAATTTTTTTAAACACAATATTAATTAATATTTATGTACCTATCATTTTTATATTTTATTTTAATCGTGATGTTGATTGAGGGGACTAATATTTGGATGTTGAAGCGCTAAGCCCCCCTCCTAATTGCGCTTATGATCACTATGTTAGCTTTGTTTGCCACTCCTATATAATATGTTCTGCTCCTGCAGTCCTGCTGTTTAGTTATCACTTATCAGGAAGATCTTATAAGAGCTTCACTACATTAGCGTTATAATATAATTATGTATAAATAAAATATATATTTTAAATGATGGGGAATTAATGTAGGTATGTTCGATATGTATGGGGCTATTATTTTTAATTCTTTGTAATATATTTATATATATATTATCAATTTTTTTTTTAATAGAGATTTTCTTTTTAGTTATTTACAATATTTTATTTGTTTATAAAATAATATTATTACTATTGAAATGAACTCATTTTGTTTCAAAATTTGTTAGGCTATAAATATAAATACAAATATTAAAAATGTTAGTAAAATATTTCATAACAAATGAACTATAAATAGATAGGTACTTATGTAAATGTAATATAATGTGGTAAAGATTCATAAGTTATTATAATAATAATTTATTAATTATGACGTTATTAGCTTATGACTAAGGTCTTGGATTATATAAGAATTAAAATTATATAAAATTAGTTAGTATTTAGTAATAATAATTGTCAAATATTTACCTTTGATTAAATATTTTTCATTTTCACTAAAATTAAGAAGTCGGTTAAGCGTTATTCCATTTGATTGATTAATTTCCATAACTCTTTGTTTTATATCTTCTGGATAGTCTCCAAAAAATAATGGATGAGCAAACACACCGAACTGCCACATACGAGCTCGATGAGCAGCATAATGATCTTCTAAGGAATTTACATTTTTTGGATAATGCCATTCCACATTTAAGCTTATACCTATTTGACCTAAATTATCGTTTAAATCGTTTAGATAAATTATTAAAATTAAACTCATTATTTAGGTAGGTACTACACATGGCTATACCTATATTATAATATGATTTTGGTAGTTTGGTACATAAAACGATTTCACTTATTACAGTGGCAGTGATTGTTTATTTCTGATTTTTTTTATATTGAACCTATGTTTATACCGACTATACCTACGTCGTTATTTTTTTTTGTGGAACTTTATTTAGGAGTTTAGAGCCGTCCTATTCAATATTGACTATATGAAAATTAAAAAAAATAACACTATGTAGATCAATATAAAGTATATATTGAATTATGCTTGATGCTTATACGAGTATATGTTACTAAAAAAAACAAAAAAACAAAAAAACCGTGGTAAAATAATATATGGTATTTTAATTATTTTTATCGGACCTATTGGGAATTTGGGATTATATTTTTATTGTTCATGTACCTAATTTTGAAAATCAATTTTCAATTACTTTAACGTGTTTAAATAAAAACAAATTTAACTATAATCACTAATTATTTCTACAATTAATTAATCTCTAGGTTTATTAACACGTTTTGATATTTTAATTTTTGTTACATTAATACTATGTTCGATAGCTGTGTTTGATCTGAATAGTTTTTCAAGTACCTACTGTGAAATTGCTTGATCAACATTTTTATAATTTTTTTTTGACATAAAATATAATTATTTTTATAATACATTGTATAGAATTTATAATGTTCATAAATATTAAAAAATAACTTATAGAAGTATTTAAAATTGTAATATTAACCATTTTGAATTGCTCTAAATTCTTGATTGTACAAATGATATGCAGTTGCGTGAGCTAATATTGTGTGATGTATTGCTAAATAATCACCAAAACCACTTTTACTTAATGCGGGTGCTCCACTTTTATTACCGTAGCTTTCAGACACGAAATATGGCTCATTGATAGTTATCCAATATTTAACCTGTAAGACATAAATTATATTGACTTACAGAACGAACATTATTGGTATAGATTAAAATATTTTTCACTTACACGATCTCCAAATGTTTTAAAAACCAATCGAACATAACGAACAAAAAACTCTACAATAAGTCTATTACACCAGCCACCTAAATCTTGAATTGATTGGGGCAAGTCCCAATGATAAATTGTTACCTAAAATTTTAAGTATATGATTGAAACTTTTGTTGGAAGAAGTTGGTTAAAAACAGGTAATTTTTTTTATAAATAGTTTCATCGAATATAATTTAATAAATCAATAGATTAGGTACATATATAAGTGATAATTAATATCAATACTCAATGGTAAATCTTAGTACTTAAAGGATAAATCACTCTCGTAAAAAATATAGACGCTCTTCCACATATTATGGATAAGGCCTTCACGGGGATATCACGAAGAAAAAAACGCCCCACCTCATGCTTGAAAATACTACAATATTGTTAATGTCTATGATACATGTCGCATAGAAATTGTCGACTTAGATTTAAGAGAGTAAAGAAATGTACACACAATATCGATAAAAATAATTTTAATGAGAAAATAATGAACAAACCTTGTTTGGATGTTTTTAAAATCCCTTCTTATTTTACATCTAATCATCTAGACTCTAGAGTAGGTATATGAGAGGAACTATGATTTATTTAAAGTTGATACATTTTGTCGTTTTTGAGATGTAAGCATGTTATAGCGATCAGTGAGTGAATGATGTTTGAATTTCATAGACAGTATCGGGGGGGGGGCCGGGGGAATACGAGGGGATGACAGTATGACACCCTTCAACTTCTTATAATATAAATTTTGCATCCTTCCACTTATTTATTTTAAAGTTTTTCACAAACATTGTATTTTTACGACGGTTTGTTAACTAGTTAGTAGTTACACAATAATTGAATATCTACTAGTTATACAAAAGAAACGAGTATTGGTAGTATTCCTCAACCAATGTTTTTTGGAGTACTTATATCTATTTCAATAAAATGTTTAACTAATGCGAAATGTATTTAAAGCATATAATTTTACATACTATAGGTGTAATATTATACTCCAACAATTTATCAATAAGTCGATTATAGTATTCAACACCTGCGTGATTGACATAGCTATCTTCTCCTCTTGGTAAAATACGAGGCCAGCTTAGTGAAAAACGATAAGATTGAACCTAAAAATATAGAAAATTCAAAATAGGATTATATATGTGTATGAATAAACAAAATAATTATACTTAAATATTAATTTAATGTTATATTATAATTATAGACTCATAGCAGGGCCGGCTGAAGGCGATGCGAGCTGTGCTGCCGCAGCACGGAGCATGCACACTGAATGGCCGCACAGTCATGTCAGCAAAAATGAATTATTGAGTATTTATATTCAGTTACAAAATAAAACTAATAATAGTATTGTATTATGCTTAATACTTGAATCTATATTTTCTAACAACTTTTGTGATATAAATAATAAATGGTCAGTTACGTGATTTAATTTTTTTCAGGTTTGTTTACCAAATGATTCAAATTCATTAGTAGGCTTAAAATCGGACCATCTTTGAAACACCAAGTTAAATCCAAACATCCACTAAATATATAGGCCCCGCAAAAACTTTTGAAAGTTTATTCACCCCAATATTCACCAAGCTATTCATTTAGTTTATAGTTACTACATTTTCCAGAAAGTAGTAGGAAACTTTAGTCTGTTTATTTAAAATTTAACAATAATAATCCTGTTTATTAAATCCTGTTTAAATTACTATTTTATAAATGTTATTTTCATATAGTTGATAGACAAAGGTTATTTATTACTAGGTAGTCTATAAATTATAATGTACCTAATAATGAAATAAATGAAGTATACGTACACCTAGTTCTTTCAGAAGGTTGACATCTTCATTTACTTTATAATAACTATTACAAGCCACATCTCCAGTAACATTTGTACGACGAAGTTTGGGTTTTACTTTATACATAGGAATACCTTTTGATACACATATCAATTTATTTTCAACATTTGAATTGGCTTTTAGATCATTTTTGTCTTCTAATTCTGAATCATCTTCAAATAATTCTGGTTTAGTGTGAGCAACTCGATCCCATATACTCTCCGCTTTTCCTTTAAAAGTTTAAAGCATTGAATACTGTTTAAGTACAATAAAAAATAGATTCCATCACTCCGCTCAGAATCTAAAATAGTAGGTTCTTATTGTTGTACTCATTGAACCTATTGATTTATGTAAATTTTAAAAAAATGATAGTTTGTTGCATTAAAAAAGAGGAAACTTAGTAAAAATTAATGTAATATACACACAAAATAGCCCATCGTGATTTGTGATATCACTGATATCCCAAAAGAAATATCTCCGTAGATATTAAATTTTATCTTAGTATAATTTAATAATAATGAAATAGAACCTCATTAAATACGTCTGATACGGTCAAATTTGTATTTCTTCCCCTAAACGGCAGAAAAAAAAACATGAATTTTACATTTCTATCATAATCGAAAATCGAATAATTTGGTTCATAATTAAATCAAATGTAAACTAGTTAATCAATTAATATAAATTAAAGACCTACGTTATAGATTTATTGTTTTAAGATAGACTCTCTGTACTGAGGCATTTATGGGGCAGCACTATATATTTGCATGTATATCGCATTATCGTATTAATAACCTTTATTACATTATTATATTCATTGGGTAAGTTTACCCTCTCAGCTCTTTATAGACGTAAGACATACATTTACTTTGATTATGATCCCAATAATAATATTTTAGATTGTGAATTGTGATATATTGACATTTTTATAATAATTAGTTCTCATAATCTGCAGTTTATCTTGAAATTTTATAGAAATTATAAACTAAAAAGTAACTTTTCTCAAAAATACACACTTCACTTTTCACTATACCTTAGTGTTTTACTATAAATCTTTCTATTAAACTATATTTAAACTAAAAAATGTTTGAAGAATGACTTATTTAAGATTGATATTTACGGAGATATTTTCATCGGAATATTACAGATGGGCTTCCTAAGATAAGAAATCTGAAATTTATTAATATAGTACATTAGTACATAAATAAAAAGATGTGTATGTATGTGTGTATGTTATTACATGTATGTATGTTATACGCCTATACTCCAAAGTCCAAAAGAGAAAAAATACTTATATTATCATATTTCAAAATTAAGATATTAGTAATAAAAATGACTCAACTATTCTAAATATTTAAATATTAGGTAAAAATACCAAATATTAACCTCATATACAAATTCAAGGTTATAATTGACAAAATTACTTTCATTAACAAGAAATATGTAGGTATCTACCTAACTACTTGGAAGAAATTTGACGTTATATCGAAATTATATTAAGTTATATCTAACAGAAAAAAGTTCTTTTCAGAAAATTGAAAAATTACCACTCTCATAAATTATAAAACACTATTTATTTGGTTTAATACTTGAATTAAAAATAGTTCCTAAGCATATCTTTTAGTATGAGTAATTACTAATTACTGACTTCTTGAAGACAAATACCAGATAAAAAAAAACCGGATGGGCCTCGCTCTACTGTACAGTTAGGGGTGAAGTGCACATCGTTTATAGGATAGGTCATTTTTTCAATGGATTTGTTAAATTTGAATGCAATTATAGGTATCATTGTATACGAATAACGATTTTGAACGGAGTTAATATGTTGGTCTAAAATGGTTATATAATAATATAGTATTTTATATTTAAATTGAAATATAATGCAATATTATGCAATTTCAAAAATCGAAAATTTAAATTGTCTATAAATAAGTCAAAATAAGTTAAAATACTTTAAAAACGTAACTATGTATAGAGAATTCCAAAATAAAGATTTGGTGAAAATTTCAAGTTGTTACGGTTTTTCGTTTTTGAGTTGGAGCAAATTTCAAAAACCGATATGATTTGTCAGTATAGAATTTTATATATTATACCTATATTATATTTTACATGTAATTTTATTTCAATATTCGCTGTTCAAACGCTTATAAAAAAAAATTGTGCCTATGGATTTTGATGATTTTTGAATGACAATAAAAACTACTTGTGTGGAATCTTCTATCATCACCGATAGTAAAAAAAAATCTAAAAAATTCGAATATTTTAAATGCCTATAAGTGGCTTAAAACTCAACATAATATTTTGAAAAAAAAATATAACATAAAGGGAATGCCAATCTTAACAGCTGGTAAAAATTTCAAGTTTCTGCGAATTATACTTTTTGAATTATAAAAAATATTTACAATCGTTTGAGGATAAATCGCAATTTTATGCAATTTCGTAAAAATTAAAATTTCAAACGGTCATAAAATTTTTTCCTTTAAGTCCGGTAGAAATTTATTTAAAGATTTTTGAAGAGTAGCTTATGGATAACCTAGTATTTAAGTTTTGAATTTTAAGTATGAACAGAATAAATTTTATGTATTTTTATCTACAAAATAACTTGCAAATTATCGTGATTTTGACACATTTTATACAAATTTGAGCTTATAAAAAAAATTTGAGTGAATAGATCTCCAATATTTTTTAGTTACGGTAAGTTTAACTTATGATCAACCTACTATTAAATTTTCAAAAGTTTATGGTCAGCCAATTAAATTTTATAGATGTTTAAAAAAAAAATTTTACAAAAATCGAAAATTTAAATAAGTCAAAATATGTCAGAATACTTTGAAAACTTAACCATGAATAGAGAACGCCAATATAAAGATTTGGTGAACATTTCAAGTTGTTGCGGTTTTTCGTTTTTGAAATAGAGCATTTAAAAAAAATGTAATTTGTAAAAACGTGATTTTGCGTAAAATTTCCCGGTTTTTTGTAATTTTTTTATTGTTTTTTTCGACGCTTTGAAAAAGTTGCATTTTTTACTCGCCCAAGTACCATCTACATTCACTTTCCTTTCAGAAAAGTTGCTGTTTGAGGAAATCGAAGCATTTTTACTCCCAAAAAAGGTGTCGTCAGTCATAAAAAAAAAAAACACATCATTGAAAAATCAATAGATCCATCACTCCGTTCAGAATCTAAAATTTGATTTACTAATAATGGTTTAGTTTTATTAGTATACCTACCTACTTAAAATGCATGTAATATATATATATAACAAACTATTAACCATTTAATTTGCATCCAGTATTCAGTATCCACTCAATGTTTACAAGTAAAATATTTTATTTTACCTATAGAAGTATAGACTATAGTAGACAGTGGTGAACTATTGTATGAGGATTAGCCATATCTAAAGTGTAGGTACAGGAAACAGAAATTGAATAAGTAAATATTTTATTTTTAAAAATGGCACACAGTGATAGTACACCTTGGGTACCTACACATTAAAATTGTATTATTTATTATTTCATTACTGATTAGGACATTAAAAATATATTACATGTATAATAAATATTTTTAAAATGCACCATACCATCAACATTCCATGCACCTTCAATTTGATAGGCCGAGGAAGATGTTCCAAGCATGAATCCTTCAGGGAATTGTTTATATTTACATTTAAAATATTCTAATGAAGTCTCTGATAAAAAAAAATCACAAATGCTATATATATACATACACACACACACACACACTTCAAATGTAAGTAATAATAACATAGGTACTTACTGTTAGTATGGAGATTATGATCAGCCATGTCCGTTTCCAATGGGTAAATTGAATCAAATGGTAACAATGAAATCACCTGGACGATTGATTAATGATTATTGATTACCTTTAATGATGAACTAGTTATTATAGATTTTTACTCCTAATTATTATTTCCTAATTAATATTAAACAGATATCCTTGATTATAAACCAGCATACAGAAATGATACCTAAACCAGATCAACAATTTCAGTGTTTCAAAACAGTTAATTAAAATCGACCAACAAGAATGGATAATAGAGTCCTTGAATACATTTATATTATTATCGTCATCATTAAAATTCTTATAATTTCTTGACTTATATTTTTTATTTATTGAACAAATAAACAAATGCATTATTTATTAAGTAATGAAGAAATCGTTAGATAGGTATCGATTTAGCAAATAAATATATGTATTACAGATTTTAATTGAAGTATACACTAGGAACTAAACACTATGTTATACTCTTCATCTTAAAAGTTGAAAATCGAACATTCGAATGGCAACAAGCAAACAAGCACACATTCGTTATGCGATTAACTTGCTTATTTCTTTAGGTACGTTTTTTTATTTTATAATTTTAGTTGTTGTTTTTTTCGTGTCTAATTATTTGTTTATTTCGGCATCGCTATACATATAATTATAAAAGAATCAAATTCGTCAGATAAATTGAACAAAATTATGAGATCAATGAAATTGATAAAAAATCTACACAATTCTAAAACGCTAACAAAATTATCGTCTCTGTAACCCAACTACGTCAAGAAAAGAGGTCTTTTGATTAAAAATTTGTTGAATTCATCGTAAGTTAAACCAGTGGCACCGAATTCGATTAAAAATAGGGTAGCAACTGACAAGACAAAATAAAAAGACCCCCCCCCACCAATAAAACATAAATCCCAACATTCTCATCAGTTCATCAGTCATATAACGTATTTGGATATTATTTGCATTTATACATTGTAAAATTATTTTAAATATATTTTATATAATATTATTGCTGTATATAGAAATTGAAATGAAAAATTGGTCATATTTATACCTATTTAAACCTATTAAAACCTATTTTAAGTAATACTTTTGTTAAACATGTGGAAAAATCATAAGTACCTAAATATTAATATAATATTTATTTTAAATTACTTTTATCAAGTGTGCTTGAAATATGAATTTTAAATTTGTGAATATATTTGTACCTCTGTTTAAACATGAAAAGTATTTTGACCAAACTCAAAACTAAACTAATTTCAGTACAAACTCATTACTATTGTTCAATTTAAAATTAGAATTAGTTAGAGTAAATAATGCCTTTTTTACCACACAAACACTCGTCATTTAATGCATTGGACATAATATGTCTAAAATAATTAAATATTTAAATAATTTAATTTATAAGCCGTAGCTAATAAAATATAATGATAATAAATTATTAAATTGATAAACGACAGATGATGATAGTATGAATATGAAATATCAATTTCCTTATTGTACGTATCGTTGTTGGAGCAGTTTGATTGAACTAATGGGAACACCGATAATAATCCATTAAATTTTATACGGAGAAATGAATGTATTGGTTTTATTTTTATTTTATTTTGTGTCTGTTATCATGTTTTGGACCAGTAAAAATGTTTCGATTTTCTAAAATAGCACTTTTTTTGAAAATAATGTGAATGCAGATGGTACTGTGGTACTTGGCAGTGCCGTATTTAAGATTTTGGGGCCCAAGAGCAACAACATTTTAGCGCCCCTGACTTAACTCATTAGTAATTGTACAACTTCTAAGTAAGTCATACTAACTACAGGGATTTGTTGAATCCAATTTAGTATTTAGATAAATTAAATTAAAAAATAGCAAATATTGACATAATATTTCAATTTAAATATAACATAATATATTATAATATACCTATTCTAGACCAACATATCATCTCCGTTCAGAATCGTTATTCGTATACACTATACAAATTATACAATGATACCTATCATTGCATTTGAATTTAACAAATCCATTGTATAATACTATGAACGAGTAAATATACTATGAAAGAAATTGTATCCTATGAACGAGGTGTACTGCACCCCCTACTGTACAGCAGAACGAGACCCATCCGGTTCTTTTTTCACTTAAAAGATAATTCATGTAAACACTTAAGAAAATAGTAAATACCAATAATCATGCTTCATTCGGATACGTATTAGTATTTAACATCTTTCAGTAGAAGTTAATACGCATAAATATCATTAATATGTTTTTACTACACTATTCATTAGATATATCCTAGTAGTACCTACTGTTGTTTATTTTTAATGTTTCACTAATAAACCATTGTAATATAGTATGATGAATTTTATTAATCACCTAAAATGCAAACGCCCATCCACCTTCCCATTTAAAAAGGGTTGGCGACCACCATCCCTAATATATAGGTTCGACGCCAATGACTTAAAAAACTGTTCATTTCAATCCAATGAAATTCTGATAACCTAATAATAATTCGATCAAAACAAAACTCGAATAACTAGAAAACAAAGACTCGTTACTAGAACCATTGATTATAAATACTATAAAAAATAGTATTATATATTCCTAGGTACTTACCTACTACCTAGAACCTAGATATTCATTCAAGCTCATCCACCATAGGGCATAGTATTTATTAATTAATTTAATTTCTTGTGATATACTAATAAATGATATACCGTTTTATATTCAGTTTATTTGTCGGTAAATAACAATTTTTTGGGTCATGTCAAAAACCAGAAAAATTTTTGGTACATTAGCAGTTTAGTTACTACGCGAATTTCGCACCTTTTTTTACGAATCTTATGTAAATCGAAGTTCATAAATGAAGGAGCCAAAATAAATTATTGCAAATTATTTTTTTCAGAATTATAATAAGTACTTTGAAATTTGAATATTTGCTGGTAAATGGCTAAATATGTCTAGTACAAAATTATTAGCGATCCCGTTATACAGTGGTCAGCATAGACTAGTGCGATGCACACGTATCAGGTTCAAACTCCCCGCCCCCTTTTTCCTTCGCAAAATGATTTTACATTTTTTTCAAATCAGTAATTAGGTTTGCTTTGTTATTTTAAAATCAAAGAGGTTTTAAGATGTACACCCGAATTACTTGACCTTTTAAAATATATAGGCCCAAACCCGTACGTATTTAAAATTAAAAATTTACTTAATTTTTCGACTTTTTACCCAAAACGTATATACTCTGCCCCATTACCTATACGATGTAATTTCTGTTTCAGTTGCAATTTCAGCATGAAAAACAAATAAATATAATTTTCAAAATGTATAACTCAAAAACTAATAATTTGTTCAAATTTCCGTTCTTAAAATATTAAAATATATAGATTTAAAGAAAAAGTTACAAAAATGAATGTTCGATAAAGTAGATAACCCATTTATAAAAACCAATTACAAAATGCATGAAAATTAACTTTCCGTTGAGACAGTCTCAAACATTCGAGATTATCGCGTTAGCTCTAAAGAAAATTATTAAATTGTTTATTGAAAATACGTAATTTTCAATGTTATAACTTACAAAATAATGATTAGGGTAATTTATTTTAGCACCATAATTTTTTTAATTTATCTTATTTAGACACACAATGGAGTCACATATTTCTGGCCAACAGTTTAATCATCATACAGTCACCATATAGTCAGTACCACAAATTCACATGACATGACGACTATTTGTTATATTTCATCTAAACATAGATATTTTGGTAGTACATGACGTTGTTTAAAAACTGTTACTGTAATTAATTGGGACACTAAGCATCAGTATAGAAGCAAGATTGTATCCAAGAAGTAATGATTTCTACCTAATTTATGCCTAAAAAGTATTATAAAAAGAAATTGAAAAAATTATAAGCTTATCCCATCGATTTTACAATATTTGAAATCCATACATTTTTTCTACTTTTTTTTGGATATCAACAGTTATTTACAATTACTAGGTATTGGTGTAATATGAAATAAAATAATATATCTAGTTAAAAAATGTGTAATATTTTAAATCATACTTCTATTGATTAAATATACTGTGTATTTAATCAATGATACTATGTATTTTATACCTATACAATATTCAAAAAACCTAAAATAAAAAACATTTTTCCGAGATTTAAAAAAAAAACAAAACAATTTATTTTATTGGTCTATTCTAATTTTATTCAATAAGTCTTGGTTTGGCTATAGAAAGAAGATTTGTTAGACATTACAATAATTAATTCAAAAAATTCACTCGACATTATAAATAGGTATTACTTTGGCATGCAACAGTTATTACTTATTTCTTGTTTTAAATATTAAATACTTTAAATAAAAATAATCAAATATTAAAAGCATAAGGTTATATATACCACCATAAAACACACAACGTATACATTGATAAATCTTACCCTGTATCAAAAAACAAAAATGTCTTCATATTGAAAAACTTATATAAACATAAAAATAAAGCAATTAACCAAATTGAAAAACTGAGTTTGGATTATTTTATCACAGTCTTATATTGTAACAGTAGAATATGTGTTAAAAACTTAAATGCTAATAATAAAAAATATCAATGAATTTTAATAATGTACTACGGCAAAAATATAAGGAATTAACTAATAAATGAATACTACAATAATATTTTGAAGTACCCATTTGGTATGTAAGACTACGAAAGTAAACAATTGACTAGCTTTTTTATGCCAAATGTTTAATTCAATTGAGTTGCCATAGCTATTATGATTGTTTACAGTACTTATAAATTACAATAATAGCAATTAAATTTAAGTGTGAAATTGAGTTTTCAAAATATTATTCAGCAACTTGTTGTTTAAATGAGAATATATGAAAGCTTACAGAAGCATTTAAAATATTCATTGATGATACTTAGAAAAAAACTTATAAACAAGTAAAATGTTTATAAATATTGAATTTTAAAAGAATAACATTGTTAAAATACTAAATAATTAAAACAAAAAAAGATGTTGCTTCATATAAAAACAGGTTATGGCAAATAATGTTTTCTTTAACCTTGATTTCAGGGGGATTTAAGTTAAAAGAAATGTAAAACGAAATAGATACAATGAATCTTATAAAAATTGAAATTTATACCTTACCGCCTTACCTCAATTTTTGTTACTGAATGTTTCACAAAAACCAATTTAATATATATGACACTCCATAAATGACAATTTTTTTGTTTATATTTTTTATTTTTTAATATATTTTAAACATGAAAACAAATTATATCTCGGAATATGTGATAATGCTTTTTATATTATATAAATATCAGCAAAACTTGTTGATTTATATTCATTTTATATAATGACCATCTAAATATTACATTTATTTATAGCAAAATAAAATAAAAAATATTAAAATCAGTTACAGGAAAATAATTTATACTTAATAAATATTAAATGTTAACTTTAGGGTTATTTTTAAAATACTTAAAACACAAGCCAATTGTCACTTATGGATTATTTTTTATTAATAATTGAATTATGTTTTTGTTACAAAAAATAAACATAATAAAAATGAAGTACATTGAAACAGATCTGAGATAAAACAGTATGAGACTATTGCAATTTTTTTCTACATAATTGTCAATTTGTTAACATTAAATATTATCTAAGTTAACTTAAAATAATAAAAATAAAAAAACAATAATTATAACTTGAACATGAAAATAATAACCAATTATATTATAATATTATATATTTCACATAAATTTCTGGCTGGGAATAATGCATACGTCAATAATTAAATATTAAGTAAACAAGAAGGAGAATGTGAATAGGACATTGAAACTAGTGTACTGTACATTTTAAATCCTTACTTTACTATGTTTTGCCTTACACTGTTTTGTTATGTTGGTAAATACTTTACATCACATCTACAAAAAATTCACAAGGATTTCCCATTGCCATCCGGAATGATTGTTGACTAGCAGACAGATCAGTAGGTACATTAGGTGGACCAATAACTTGAGATTTTTCTGAACCACTAGATTTATCTACAGTTGATGATGGTGCGGCAACTGGATTCTGTTGAGCTGTGCCGCCACTATGGTCACTCATTGCTAATCCTATCATGTTTTGTTTCATAACATCTGAACCAGATCTACTACCACCTAAAAATAAATTAAATATAATTTATCTATATGTCATATTATAATAACTATAATACATAGTATGTAACATAGTAACATAATGATAAATGTTACTTAAATAATTAAGGTTAATGTAACATTTAACCTATAGCTTTTACGATAAACTGCACAAGAATGTTAGTTAAAATTTTAAAAGGCCCATTAATTTTAAATCCCTTGGTTATAGTCTATTTTCAATGTATTATATATAAATGAAATCTGGTATAATGGTCATGAAAAAAATCAGAAATAATAAAACAATATATGTATAATAAATCTTAGGCATAGCAAACTTGGAAATTATACATGACTAAAAACTAAAGAAAGAAAGAAAATAAATTTGAAGTAATAAATCTTACATTGATATTAAAATATTTTTGAGTTACTAGTTAACCATCTTAGAAAAATTAAAATTACAAATTATACATACAACTATTATTATAACGAAATAAAAAGTAAACTACTTATATAAAATACTCTATTCAAAATGAAATTAGTATCAGGCAGCAATCAATTTTTTCTATCATTAAATTACATCTCCCACCATCAAATTTTTGAGCAAAGTATAGAAACCAAGCTATGCCCATGTACAGTAGTTGACCTCCCAGTACTGATTTCATTTTGAATTGAGTATAGATAATATGCTCATAAGACTGTTAAATATGAGATACATTTTGGACCAAAAAAAAAAAACAATCGTCTGAATATTGTTTTACTTTCAACAAATGTGCTCAAGCTAATTAAATAAAAATTTTAATTCAATAATTATTTTTAGAAAATTAAAAGAGGATACAAAGAAAAAACTGTTTATAACAATAATGGGGATATGGGGAACAATAAAGGGACCAATAAAATAAACTTGTTTGATGCTTGATACTAACTTATGCTAACTACAAGTGTAATGTATTATCAAATTATTATTTGTTAGAAGTTTTAACATATATGTTATACGTAATACAGTTTCATTGTAAACCATTTCTACTGTATTTTAATTTAAAAAATATGTAATTATTAAAACTTAAATTTATCTGGTAATACTTATAATTTTTTAAATTATAAAAAATTACCTGAACCACTTTCATCTTTATCAAACAAATATCGTGGAGGCTCTCCAGGGTAATTAAATGGCATTGGTGAAGAATTAGGATTAAATGTTCCTGAGTATGGCATATCCCAGGCACCACGACTAGCACTACCTGAATTATCAATTGGATCCCCTTCAATTTTTATTTGCTCCATACCTACAATACACATTTTATTTAATACATAATGAATGATAATAATCTAAATAAAACAATAATAACATAAATACAAAAATATACCAGCAGATAGGAGATCACCAAAAACATAATAACATTGTTCAGAGAATGTAGTTTTATTAACAGTATGTTTAATATAACCAGCTTTGAGCATATGTGATGCATATTTTCTAGCTTCCCTACGATCTTGGAAGCCTTCAACATGAGTCTCTAACCATTCAACAACGTCAACACCTAAAATTAAATTCATGTGTAAATATATATATACTCTAGGAGTATAAACATTTGGTTTTAATCCTACTAACCGATAAAAGAATTAGGTATAACAATTTTAAGCCACATTCTATCCCTGATCTCTAACCCTGAGTCAAGTCTAGCCATAGCTCTGACAATACTAAGCATGTCTGTATTACGTACATCCAACTGAAGATCTTTAAATGTACTGGCTGAAACAGCATTTACTGTAGAAAAATAATAGGATTGTTTTTATAGTAATTTAAAATAGATATAATGAAAAATAAGCAAAATAAAATATTAACACACTTTCTGTTTCCGCCATGGTAGATACTAGAGATGAACTAGTGGACGTAACTGTTGATACTGAAGGTGGTCGCAGAGGGTATGTTTCACCTAAAATTGTTAATTAAAAAATCAATAAAATATATTAAGATTAATTTTATTTTATTTTACCTCTCATGGCAGCAGTATGGGCTACCCATGCACCAGGATCAATAGGTCGAACTGGTTCAGTTCGAGGAATAGTAAAATATGACTTAGGATTTGGATCCCAACATTTTGCTACAACTAATTTTATTGGCCTAAGAAATATATATATACGAATGTAAACATTAATATCATTAAATATTAATAAAAATATAACTACATTTTATTATTATTAAAAATAGGTAAAAAAGAATAGTAAACATTTTTTTAATACACAATTTCTTAATTTGAATTAAGATTTCAAATGTTTAATCCTGAGCAATTTAGATTATATATTAAGTATTTAAACAATTTATATATTTATTATTATTAAAAATTATATTTTAACTGTAAACATTTTTAAATTAAATCTATTATTAATTTAATACTAACCCTGGTGTTTGCACTACATCTCTCAACACACGGACAGCTTGATCATTAGACATATTTTCAAAATTGATATCATTAACTTGTAGAATCATATCACCTGGTTCAATTCTACCATCCAAAGCTACTGCACCACTAAATGATAAAATATTAAAATAATAAATACATATCAAGTCATAATTCCTTAAGCTTACCCTTTCATGATAGATCCTACATAAATTCCTCCATCTCCACCATTGTTACTTTGTCCAACAATAGATATTCCCAAAAAATTAACAGAATCCATGTTCAATGTCACGGTAATTATATTCAATGACATACTGGAATCGGTAACTGATGAAAATGAAGATGTACGACACATTCCTCCAGGTCCAGCAGGCCTTTGATGTCTTTTCCGTCTTTGTTGAGTTCTTCGTCGACCACTACCGGCTAAACGTTGCCATTCTAAAATTATAAACATGATAGATTGAAATAAAGTTAATGATATGAAAATACTTGGATGCATTTTTAACAACTTAATTATGAATTACCACTTGAAACATTAGTAGCTCGTCCAGTTGTGGTAGTAATTCGACTTGAGGCATCGTCCTCATCAGATTCTAAAAAACTTGTAGTTTCTAATTCAGAACTTAACATTGATGATGAACCATACGGTCTATGTTGTTTGGGATGACCGTTCATACCCAAACCATTATATTTAAGAAACTTTGGATTTGCTAGACGATGATGACTTTCACGAGCCATATGATGATGTCCAGGACGTATAGAACTTGATATGGATGATTCAGTATCAGTACATGTCCCAATATCTTCTTGATGTATTCGTGATAGTGCTTTTCCAGCTCTAAATAATGTAAATAAAATTATAACAACTCGTGAAATATTTTTTATTCAAGTTAGTAAAAAACAAAAACCTACATTTAAGTATGTTATTAATAATTGGATAAATAAATGATATTATTTAAAAAGAGAAATATTTTTAATACTTAATACTTTAATAAATAAAACAATAATAATATTAATATAAGTATTTCCAAGCTTATTGAATAATCTAATACTAACTGATTATCAGCTTGTGTCCTATGTGTATGGTGACCAGAATCGGTACCTTGAGAAGTTCCATCAGAGATATTACTTCCTTCAGCAGCAACCAACTAGGTACAATTAACCAAAAAATTACCATTTTAAGGGGCCGAAAAATATACATAGGTTTATAATAATTTAGCTTACCCATGATACTACTCGACCGTTGAAACAAGGTAATGGAGAATCGTCTTCAACAATTTCTTCCTTGACCACCCTGAAATTAAATTTATTAAAATATTATGAAGATAATAGATGAATTTTAACTAAGAATGACAGAAATAATGATTATTTGAAAGGTTTATCCAGCTTTAGAATGTATACTATGAAATAATTGCTAGTATTTTTGTTACATAAAAAATAATGAAAAAATTAAAAGCCAGGTAATTAATGTTTATTAAGTGTTAATATCATTTAATACCATTTTAATTCTCATTGCCTAGCAAATATTTAATTATTTAATATAATGTTGCACACTATATTAGTAACAAATCTAGACAAGATATATCAAACAAATTATGAAAATAAAAATTTTAATTGTTACTTTAATAAGTAAAATATAATATAAAAACGCATAAGATAATAAATTTAAATATTTTGTGCTTGCATGGTAAAATTCTTAAAAAAATATTTTAGACAAACCCTCTCTCATGAATAATTCTTGCTCTACCAACAGTATTTATTCATAATTATGATCACCAATACTTAATAATAAGAATATTTAATTGGTTTGAACATGGTCATTGAATGATTTACGCTAAATTAATTTCAAAAACACATTATTTTCTTAATCAGTTTTGTTGGCTAGCAAATTATATTTTAATATCATCCAATACGAAGGACAGTTATGGATTAGGTTATGCAAGAGATGTGATAGGTATGATAGGTATAGCAGTCCAAATCTTTTAAGACCCTGGATGTTTTTTTATTTTTTTATCTAGCAATCACAACAAAACGGGGGTACCCACAGTAGATAGAAAAAATTAAACAGGCAACAACAGCCATAAAAGTACACTGATCCGACGGTAGCAGAACAAAACCACGGTTCTTATCACTAACCCAAAGTCATCATCCATGGACTTGAAGAAGAACTTGTAGTTGGGCCGATTGAGGACGTTTTTGAAATCGGCCAGCGTGACTTTGTCGGCCGCAATCGGCAGCTTGACCAAATACGGCGTGTCCTCGTCATCGATGTGATAGATCACTTTGGTCTCCTCCATCACAGCACCTGTCGTAGCCTCGTAGGTTCCCGTGCGACTAACGTCGCATAAAAATAAAACGAAAAAGTGACCAAACGAGAAGGAACAACTAACAGCCTACAGGGCACACGAATACAACACGGAACGTTATCACACGACGCACAACAGGCACAGCAGCACACAGATCAACCGCGATCGTTGCCGTGTTCAATCCACAGCGCCATCGCGGACCACCACGATACGGCAGCGTCAAACGGTCCGCGTCTCGTCGTCCATCTGCGCAACCGACGGGGGCAGAGAGGAGAGAACGATTGTCGTACGGCGAAAACACGGCACGACGCGATTCGCAACCCGGACGGCGGTGTTATTATTGTTGTCTCCGGACTAGCAGAGAGCAGCGCGACCAGCAAAACACGAACACGCACGCACGCACACGTATGACGGACAGGAACGAGTCATAAATAATCTTTAATAATAATGCACTGGCCCCGCGCGTTGCCCCTACTACCGCTTTCACCGCCACGTCTGCGGGTACCGTCACTACCGCCGCCGCCGCACTCGTAACTTGTCGTCGTCGTCGTCGTCGTCGTCGTCTCGCTCTCGCACTTCGCAGCTGCAGCTGGTGCGGGCTGCTGGCTGCTGCTCCCCGGGATCACGATTCCCATTTCCCACACCGTTCGCGCGCGCTAGTCACCGATAGACGGGATTGATTAGCCGAGGCCAATCGTTTATCGTTGAGATCAACGCCGCCATATTGGGTCTACGAACTGATAATAAACGTAATACGGTGTACCGCGGTGGGGGAATTGTGATTTGTCGTGCTTTTACCATAGATTGGTGTATACATGGTACAGGTGTCACTGACTCGCACCCTCACGGGCCACGGCTTACAGATCACGTCTTACATCCCGTACACCGGTGTTGGTGTACAGTGTTTATTTTTTATTTAACTCCTTATCTGTTATCCGGGGCAAAGCAACTGTTCTGAAGTTTGGTGTCTCTGTAGTCTGTAGCACTGCCGAGTGCCAGCAGTCCCAGCTGTTACTATATAGTTAGAAGCTGTTAGAAGTGTTAGAACGCGTTGGGAATTCTTTCCGTGGCGCTGAACGCTCTCTCTCCTCACACGACATATCGTTTCTCTACTATTACTGTGTACACATATACTAACGCGATTGCATAATGACGCGCCAAACACGGTCGACGTAGGTAAATAGGTAACAACCGTTTGGATTGCAATGGACGTCTTGATGATTTTTGGTCGCGGCGACTACTTCCCATGACAATGCCACGTTATGAATTACGATCGTAATCAATTGTCCTATCGTGCTAGCATCCCGACCGCTGACCCGGTCTTACAGTTGTTACACAGATACACAAGTGTCAAGTATAAAATATTCCTTAATTGTGTGATGGAATTTAATATAATATTAATATAAAATATAGTGGCAAGGCCAGCAAGAATATTTTTTTTAAGGCGGGGGGAAGCAGAGTAATATGTTTTTGATTTCCAAATTTGTATACGTTAATAAACTCAATAATATAAAATTTAAATTATGAACAACTCCCCGTCATTATCAGAACTGTATTTTTATGGAAAAAATTTAGGGGAGTCTGAATTCTAACCCCTCTGGCTATAGTCTTGTATAGATGTATTTGCATCGTTCGACGAACTTACGACGATTTAGGTCCTATAATCGCGCTATGACTATGAGTCCCAATGCCGTTAAATTTTTATATCGTAAGTTTCGCACATCGCACTACATATCCGAGATCTATATTCAACACTAGTCACTAATGTCAAATGTCAATCATTCATAATTTTCTTCTAAATGTGTAATTCTTCTCCTCCCTCTGTGACCCTGTCATGTTTGAAAAAATATTTTTATAATATAATAAGTTATTTACAGCTTCACAACAGTGGCATGGACGCCAATCAAATATAACAATATTAATATTAAAATAAAAAATAAAAATAGTAGGACTCGGAAGTTATAGAAGCTAATAATATAATTGAACTTTGAAGGCAAAATATACACGTTAAAAATTGTAAAATAATATGCATGATAATAATAATATCACAGAGAGATTAAAAATTATATTTATTTATTGAAACATATAAAATCTGTTTCAATCAAGTTTTTTTCACAATAATCATGTTTGACATTTGAATTGATGACATGAGTGATTTGATTAAAAGGAGTTACCCAGTAGTAACACTTGACTTAATTTTTCATTTAAGCTAGGTCTCGACACAAGTTTCTCCTTAGTCTTGCCGAAAAAAAACGAAAGGATTATTTGGGATCAGAGCCGGAGTTAGGCATTTAGCCGCTCTGTATCAATTTATAAAATTGCCGCCCTAATATTGCTAGGTTTTGTTCAGACATACAAAACATAATTAAATTAAATTTACAATTTTGGTATCATTAGTATACGAAACACGATTTTGAATGTAAATGATTTGTCAGTCTAGAAAAGATATATTATATTTAATTTGTTTATAAGCGCTTATAAAAATAATTGTGCATTTTTGCCTATGTATTTCAATATTTTTTGAATTACAGTAAGAACAACTTCTGTGAAATCTTCTATTAAATTTTCATTTATTTTATCCCAGAGAATTTTTTTTATCAACAATTATAAGAAAAAAAAAATTAAAAATCGAATATTTCTAATGCCCATAAATATATTAAAAATGAGTACAATATTTGGGAAAAAAATACTAATCTAAAAAGCTAGTAAAATTTTCAAGCTTTTAAGAATTATATTTTTTAAATAATTACAAATATTTAAAATCATTCGAGGTTAAATTGTATTTTACTCAATTTTGTGAAAATTTTAATTTTAGACGTTCATAAAAATGTTTTCTAGAAGTCTGTTAGAGTTTATTTTATTATTTCTGTCTGCAGAAGATTTACTTATACTAGGAACTAAATTTATGTATTTACAACAACAACAAAATAAAAATAAAAGACGTTTTTATAGGACTTTAGGTAAGGCACTAAGGCCAAGTTTACAAAAAAGGAATGTTCGAGGAGTAGATGTACTTTTAATAAACATACAAAAAGATGTTGTTGGTTTAAATGGAGAACAACGATCTAGTTTTAAAATTCTTTTAAGGATGATATCTGAAGATTTTGAAAACTCAATATGTCAGATGTCTTGTTGGACCAACAATCAAAAAAGTACTTATCGCACTACTCGCGAAATCCCGAAACATAGTTTGTTGAGTATTTACTATTTTTAGAACATTGCCACACACGTTTGACAATGATTACTAAAACAATAAAACCAAAACCAGTATTTATAATCAATGCCAAAACTTTTTGATGTTCTATTGACAATGTTTGGGCATTGATTTGTTCTTAAAATGTCCATCAAATTGTTGGAAAAAACACAGTTTTGTTTTAGTTTTGTCGTTTCTGTGTGGACTCGTCGTCAGTACTTCAAAATACCTTCTAAGATAGTGGTTTTATTACTCAGTACTTAATACTTATGTCTCATAGACTAAACATTATATTAATATATATTATCATGAACATTATTATTAACATTATTAGTTCTAATCATATTAAGATTCTAATATAGAATAAAATAATATTAAATTAATACATGTATAAATATTCTATGATTAATGTCTGTGGTATCATTGTTGTTTTGTGATATTGTGATAAGACCAAATGGTATCAATAGTATTAATTACTTAATAAATAGGACATTGCATTATAATATTATAATAATAATATAAGATTAAAAACTGCAATACTGCATATTCACTAAATTTTCTACTACATTATTATTAATTTTGCAATTGACAACTTTTTTAGGATTTGGGAGCAACTAATGCCAAATTAATTCAGCATACATTTTTTTTCCATATTTTGCCACAGATATAAATCTGTATTTTGTATAATATCAAGTATATTTTTATAATTTCCTTTTAAAGTCGTATTTATTCGTGAATCCTTGTTGGATAAATATAAATTTTGCCCATATATACATATATTATATCTATTAGTGCTTTATGACTATTTCGTTATTTTTATGTATCTTTCCAAAAAATTTAATAAAATATGTTTATTGGATAATTTATATCCAATCTCTAGTTTTCTCTTTCGTCCATCCACTACAGTCATGCAGTAAGTGTTACAAATATTTTAAAACATTCATCTAATAAGTCTCATATTTTAGGAGAAATGCCTGGTATTCTAACTTCAACCTAATGGATTACATGAATTATATTAGACCTTATGTTCATGTTAAAAAGAATGGTAAGTTATAACAATAAATTATTAATTCTAATTTCAACTGATAAATTTTTATTTTTCAGAAAAAAATAAATCATTTAATTTTAGTGTTTTGTCTTATAATGTATTGGCTCAAGACCTCTTAGAAAAAAATGCATTTTTATATGATTGGTCAGATGTAAAAGTCTTGAGTTGGAATTATCGGAGAAATATTTTGTTAAATGAAATAAAAGCAATGAATGCTGATGTAAGTTTTCTATTTTTAAAAATCAACATTTTTAATTTTTGTTTATTAAATGTTTATTAAGTATTGTATGATAAATAATTTATATAAGGACATATTTTATATTCTTATTTCAATTTTTATTAGTATTTGAATAATAAATTAAGAACCTTTACCTAAAAGTTGAAATTCTATTACTCAACGAACATATTATGCTTCTATTATTTCTTCGTTTATTCCTTGTAATTTTAGTTTAAATCTGACATCCAAGTTTATCATATTTTATAATTTTGGAAAAATTAGAGTTTTAACAATATATGTAATATTTATATATAGGTTCACACAATACAATGTACATTAATATTATCAATGCCTCTTGGTAAAAAATAAATTAAATTTTTTCAGAAAATATTATTACACATTATAAACTTATAAATTATAATATAACTTTAAATAGGCTAGTTTTATTGTATATTTAATAATTACTAATTGGTAATAAAATAATGATGATTTACGTATTTTATTATAATCATTCAATCTAATAATATCATGTGCTAAATCTTAATTTTCATTATTTATAGATAATTTGTTTTCAAGAAGTACAAGAATCTCATTTAAATTGGTTCTCATTTAATCTATCAAAATTAGGTAAATAATAAAATTATTACAGTTTATATCAAACATTATATATCTTTAATCATTATTAATTAATCAAATATTATATATCGTTAATCATTATTAATTATACTTCTATGTATAGCAGTTAAAAATATTATTATTTAATTTTAGGTTATAATGGTATATATAAAAAACGTACTCATGATCATTGTGATGGTTGTGCAATTTATTATAGAAATAGCAAGTTTACCCTTAAAGAAAAGGTCACTGTAGAATATAACCAACCTGGAGTGAATGTACTAGATCGTCATAATGTTGGTATTGTTTTGAGATTGTCTCGACGGAATGATGAAGAAAGTTTTATAATTTCAACTACACACATTTT
Organism: Chaitophorus viminalis; assembly: GCA_025469195.1. NCBI lineage: Eukaryota > Metazoa > Arthropoda > Insecta > Hemiptera > Aphididae > Chaitophorus > Chaitophorus viminalis. The sequence continues at coordinate 197,408 of JAIPRK010000430.1, forward strand.
ATACAACAAAAAAAGACATGATGTTAAGTTAGCTCAAGTGCATTTACTACTAGCTGAAATTGAACGTGTTTCTTATAAAGGGCAAAAAAAGTAATTAAATTATACTAGGTTTATGTTTATTTATTATTGTCTTATAATATTATTAGAGTTGGAAATGCTAATGTTCCTGAGTATTATCCAATCATATTGACTGGTGATTTCAATTTGGAACCTTATACTGCTGTTTATGATTTTTTAATCAATGGTGCTTTATACTACAGTAATTTACAAAGACCAACACTTGGGTCTCTAAGTAATCAAAGTACTAGACCATGTATGGGAAATGAACTTATTCCCAAAAGTTTAGGTATTACCGAAAATAGCCAACATGCAAATATTTTAGATTTAAGAAAAACAAATAATCATAAACGACAAACAGATGACAGTCTTTATTCAGAGGTAAATTTAATGTAATATTAAAAATATAAAGTTATATTACAATTTATTTAAAAATCATGTATATATTTAATAATTTCAGCTATATCATAGTGAAAGAAAAAACAATCAAGTATCAATTCAGTCATCTGATTTTAAGTATGTTAAATGTTTATTATTATTATTTTTTTTTTTTTTTATTAAAATATAATTTTAGATGTGGAACTGGAAACATATATCACAACTTTAAGTTTTCTACTGTATACAACAATAGAAGTTGTTCTACTTATCATGACCGCTGGACCATTGTTGATTATATGTTTTACACGTAAGTTCATTTTTATTAATGAATAAATTTTATACTTATAAATTGAATAAAATTTATAAAAAATTTTAGGGGAGCAAATTTAAATTTGAGATCATATATGAAACTTCCAAACTGTGCCGAATGCCAACGTATACCAGCAATGCCAAACAGGGTATCTCCATCGGACCACCTACCACTGTTTGCTATATTTAACTATTTTATTGACTAATAAAGAAAAAAAATTTTTAGCAATAACTTTTTTTTATTAATGCAACCATGAATTTATATTATACCATTTACAATATAGCTATAAAGTAAATTATTAATTTCTATTTTGATTCCAAAGGTTAATAGTGTATTCAAATTATTACTTTCAGAACTTGAAATAATATAAACATATTTCTGTACCAAATATCTTATAATTAAATAATGTTGGTTGTTACTAATCATACAATAATATGTATGATATATATTTTAAATAAAACTTAAATGAAAATAATTATTTAAAAAAAAAGTTCTAAGTTAACTTATTGATTATAACTTAAAAAATCATATTTAAAGTATAAAGGGTATTTCATGATAATTTGACAGTTAATGCAATAATTTTTGTTTCACCCATTATTTTTATTTATTTATTTTTTTGTTTAATTAATATTAAAGTACTAAGCTTCAATAATATTATATTAAAATATTTTTTTTTACTTTTGGAACTCAGATTTAAATACTTAAAATTATATTTTGCCATTAAAAAAAAAAAATCAAAATATCCATTTTGTAAACCAGATTTTTAAGAAAATTATATAACAATAACCCATTTTTTAGTCAGAACAATTTAATAACTAATTTACTTATAAACATCGTCTGAAGTACAAAAATATATGTCCAGACAATGGGCTACATAAAGAGATATTAATGATATTATCAACATATTTGCTGATCTTATTAAAAAAAATATTCTTTAAAATCATCATACTAATATTCATTATATTTTATGTATTGTACTGTATACTAATTATTAATTTGTTATATTGCTTATTAATACTTTTTTATTGTAAATACCATACATTTTTATACATTGATACATATATTATTAATGTTAATTATTAAATGTATGATCTATTTCAACATTTAGTATGTTTTAACCTTAAGGTGTTCATGGATCAAAATTAGTATGATTATAGAGTAAACCAAAATTAACAAGGGTACACTTAAAGCATTAAACATTTGGTAATATTGAATTTACGAAAAAGGGAATAATTTTATTCATTAATTATGCATTAGAGGGAGGTTTAAGGAACACTAAAGGTGTTGGCTCCGGGCCCTGCAAATTTTAGGAACCGTCTATGTAATTTGCTCCTGACAAGAACAACATGAGAATTGTTAAATGAGAATGCAACACTAAAAAATAATTCATAAATAATTAATAGAAGTTAATATTAACTTTTAGGCTACTCAAAATAAAACATAATTGTTTTAAAATGTACAGTAAATTGTGAAGTGGACCTCGTTCATTATTTAAAAAAAAAAAAAAAAAATCGAAAATTTCAACTGCCTATAAATAGGCCAAAAAATATAAAAATATTTCGAAAACTTAACCAGGTATAGAAAACGCTCATATAAATGTTTGGTGACAATTTCATGTATTTGCGGTTTTTTGTTTTCGGGTTATAGCGAAATAAAAAATTTATTTTGCCAAAAAATGGTTTTGCGTAAGAATGCCTTTTTATTCTGATTACCTATTTTGAAAACTACTGAAAATTGTTAACTTTTTACTACTCAAAGTAATAACTAGATCAAATTGCCTTTCAGAAAAGTTGCTGTAAAAGTAAATCGAATCATTTTTACTTTTCCAGAACGTGAGACACGAAAAAATTTAAAACATATCATTGTAAAATCATTACACTCATCACTTCGTTCAGAACATGAAATTATTTTTTTTTTCAAAGAAATATCAACTGGAAAATTAGAAAATAACAATCAAACTGTGTAATTACTAACAATATTAATAGGCCACAACTAGAATATATTTGATTATAAAATGAATAAATAAATTCAAATTGCCTCTTGAAAAATAAAAATATTTTATGACTGAAGAAACATTTTGAATAATTTTCAAAAAGAATAAAACTCAAAGCACTGTATTAAAAATCCTAAGTATTGTTTTATTAAATTAATTACCTTATATATTTTTCAATTAACTTTTGTAAGGTAGAATTAAACAATAATTTTAAAGTTTTAATCAAAAAAATGTTATAAATAGAAATAAAGGTGGTTAGTCTAATGTCCATGACCCCGAGATGTTCTTATCAAATGTTAAAAAAATGCACTATTTTGTTACGTACTTGGTCATTAATTATTGAAATTCTAGTTTTAGATTCTGAATGAAACAAGGATTAGTTAAATTATTATTTTACAATAATATGTGTTTTTCAATTCATTTTAAATGTTTCCCTTAAATTCAAAAGAGTTATTAAATTAGTTCACAAATATTCCTGGATGTTGAGATTATACATGACAAAACAAACATGAGTTTATCATGAGATTATATTAATGGTAGTACCATAGAACAGCATAATATTGCATTTCCTTTCCATCCTTCACAAAACTCTAAAAAAGTCATGGATCAACCTTTTGTCTTCTATTTCCTCTAACTTTGCCTCCTGGCATAGATCCATCTCCACTTCCATTCCCAATTATTCTTGGTTACAGGATATGAAGATAATATCAATATTAAAAAAAAAAAATAGTAATAACAGCATTTCTATAACTGTTGCGAATTTGCGATTAAAAGTTTTGACAAAATATCAAAATACCTATCGTCTGGCGGACGTCTATGGCGAGTTTAGTTTATTTTGAGAATTATTACTAAAGAACATTGATAGTACGCAGAATACCCATGGTTTTTATTGAACTATTTACAAATATTGCATTATAAATTTATAACATAAATAATACGTTAAACATTGCATTAAGTATTTAAATCAGATACTAATTATTTCGTAGTGATTACTGTTATGCTAATTGATTTCAAATAATTATATTAGTATATATTATAAATAAATTAACATAATTCATATTATATATAGTATATTTTTATATTTATAATCAATGGTAAAATGTCATTGTTTACACAATTTTAAATAACGTTTGCCGGGTACACATAAATATTCTTCCATGGCCATACATCGTTGACTCCTAGGTGGTGGTAATCATACCAAAATAGTGCCGACTTATCGTTCGTCTCTTTTTTTGTGCTGTTGTGTCGCCCAAAGGCTCAGTACCTTTTTTTTGAATCAAAAAATTTGCTTATATCCTCCGATTTCCAATTTTTAACTTGTATATTTAAGTAGTATAGTTAATTTTGTTATTCATTCTGTGAACAGAGTAAGTAAATTATAATTTATTTTGTATAGAGAAGGTGATAGGCTACACATAACAACTCACGAGGTTTTTTAGGTTAATTTCTGTTAACAAATAACAGGATGTCATCAATATTATAGTTGCTCACGACGGAATTTTTCAAATCAATTCATCTCGGTGTAATTTTTAATTATTATTTCTTTGTTTTTAGTTCTATTTTGAAAAATGGCTGATATCGAAGATACTCACTTTGACACTGGTGACTCTGGTGCTTCTACAACGTACCCCATGCAATGTTCAGCTTTGCGAAAGAATGGTTTCGTTATGTTGAAAGTAATAATTTCAAATAGTTTTATTGTTCTCTTTCTGTTAGTATTTAATTATTATAAATTGAATTTATTTAAAATATTTAAATTTAAATTTTACCATATAAATACAATTTTGTAGTACATTAGTTACCTCATGTGTTGCATAAATCATGACAATTTTATGACAACCATATAGTGATGATGACCACGAAAGAACTTCTTAAGTAGAAGTGGTCTCTGTTTAAAGGACGCCTAATGCCTTAGTGGTTTTACATAATATCCTTGATTCTATTAAGATTCATTGTATAAGTATCAAGCTTGATATGTCTATATAGTACATCTATGTATGTCAATTATAGAGCCAAACATATAATCTAAAGTATCTTTGTATTAAAATTGTGTTTCTTTCAAAATATTATGAAGTCTATTTTAAATCCTAAATCAATCAAATATTCTAAACTGATTAAGTTCTAAAGTTTCATCATTGGGTAACTGTTTTTTTCATGTGTGTCTATATCATCAAATGATAGCCGCATACTAACTAATATATAATTGCATATTATTTTATTAATGAAAGTTAGAAAAAAAAGTATATCAATTGAATAAATTTTATTTAAAGAATATATTTATATTTACATTGATTTAATCGTTAATAATATTGTGTAGGCTCGTCCATGCAAAATTGTGGATATGTCCACATCAAAGACTGGTAAGCACGGACACGCTAAGGTTCATTTAGTTGGCCTAGATATATTCTCTGGTAAAAAGTATGAAGATATATGCCCTTCTACTCACAATATGGATGTTCCATTTGTGAAACGTGAAGATTACCAGGTAATTGATACACACAGTTATATTTTTATTTCTAATTTTACATAGTTCCAAATATTATGTCTATGAAACTTGGTGGGTGTAAAGGAAATAATTGCTCTATTAAATTAAAGTAAAAACTTTTAATTAATATAACATAGTATGTATAAACATTAATCTGATATAGTTTGAGCTTAATCATTATTACTAATATTTAAAAAAATATGTATAAAATATTTTATTTTATTTTTATTAATTAATCAGCGACTACTAAAGCTATTGGATACAGTAGAGTGTTGATTTGGAATCCGTAGGTTTTTGGAATACTTATGTGTATTAGTGGCATGGTTTTGTCACTAAAAACCCGTATGAGCTAATGACTCCGGATGGTGCTTAACCGCAGCACTAATCACAATAAATTATTGTCAAACTTCTAAACATGTATTTTATGTAAAATGATATTAATAATAATTAAATATATATTTGTTTTACAACTAAATGTTGAAAATGAGACATTAGTATTATTCAAGTATAGATTTTGAAGTTCCAAACTAATATTGTAATTAATTAAATGTTTTTTTTTCTTTTTATCATTTGAATAGTTGAATTAATAAAAGGAAGTAAAATTAAAAAAGTATCTACATATAATATTTTAGAATACCCCTATTTTAATTTAAATCACATTAATATTAATGTTATACCTATATCTTTCTTTTTTTTTGAGTTTGAATATTATTTTCCTAACCTTTTTAGTGTCTCGACCCTCCAAAATAGGTAAGAAATAATGTCAGTCTCTTCACAACTCTTAAATTAAAAACTAATTTGAGTTTACCGATAAAAATAGATATGTTATGTGATATGTGCAATGAAAATCCTTAAAAATAAGCATACAAAAATACTATCATATACTACGAAATATCCATTTAATTACAATTTGTAACTTTTAACCATAGCAATTACTATTCAATTAAAGAAAGTGTTTATAACATATTAAAAAATATACTATTTTATAAATATATATTAAGTATAATTATTGAAAAATGGTATTTTATCGTAATGAGTTTATTTGAACTTATGTATTCAATAATACTTGAAAAGTTTTCAATACACTTAAATAAATTTATCGATTAGATGGGAAAAATTAACTAAATTATAAATTTTTTATTTATATTCATACATTTATTTAAATTTAACAATTTAATTCAAACTTAAATATAAATATTGTTATATCTAGCATTAATAATAAATTAACTTAAATATTTTTAGTTTAATATTGAAAGTATTTTAATTATTTTAATTAGTTGACTGACATATCAGATGATGGCTATTTGTGTTTGATGTCTGACAATGGTGATTTGCGTGAAGACTTAAAGATTCCTGAAGGTGAAATTGGTACACAATTGAAAAATGAATATGACAATGGAAAAGAACTTTTGGTGAGTTATAAATATATATATCAATTATAAAATAATTACTATGTAAATTATTAAATATTGATTATGTCATAATAAATTATGATATAATTATAATATTAATCAATGGTATTATTTATTAATTCTTATATTTTCAGTGTACTGTTTTGAAGTCATGTGGTGAAGAATGTGTGATTGCCATTAAAACAAACACTGCTTTGGACAAATAATGCTCGCAAATGACTAATTTGTCAGATGAGCAAAACATTTCTTTTAAATTTTTTTTTTTCTTAGTGGCTAAACAATTTTCAAATTCTTTTTTTTTTTTTAATACTTAAACCCTATAAGAACTTATGTAAACTGTTATTAATTACGTAACTAAACAATCTCATCGGGCTTCAGATTTTACATCATAATTTAAAATAAATTATGGTATATATATTTAAGGTACTAAAATATTGTTTTTACTTTTTAAAGTTGTTAAAGTATGAACAATGGGTTGAATCAGATTTTGAAATATAAATAACTAAGTCACTAATGTTAAATTATTGAATTGTAGTTACATTTGATCATTGTTTATCACTTTCCTTTTTCCTTCCTTGCGTGATGTGATAAGATTTAAAAAAAAGTTCTTGTGTAAACCAAAAATTTTTTTTTATTTTTTTTAATATTAGTGATATGTAAAAATTTGCTAAAATCTGCAATAATGTAAAAATCAATAGTGTTATAAAATATTTAATTAAATTAAACATTATACAAATATTTAATAGGTTATTAAAATTTACGATTATATATCGTAATGTCAATAAATCAAACATTTGAATAATATATTCTCATTTCCTTAACTATAATGTTAATAAATATAACATTTAATCTTATGTAAACATAGATTATTTATTTTAATAGTTTTTTAAGAGCTGAATATTAATTATAATTTAAAGCTCTTAGTCCATTATTTTATTTTCCAAACTTGATGTTTGAATTTTAAAAATGTATTTATTAATATATTATATTAAAATTATTATATTTTGAATCAATTATTTATGGATATAGATAATTTACAAAAAATATATTTATATCTCAGTTCAAATATTTTGAATTTGCTATTTTAAAATTGTTGATGATAATTTCTTTTAGTAGCATAATTTATCATATTCTATAGGCAAATAGTTTAGATTCAGTATACGTTAATACCTACAACATATTTTTTAAAACAAACAATTAATATTAAGATTCTTATGAATAGTGATCAATAATTTGTTAAGTTAACTTAATATCTATTTTTTCTGTTTTAATTTAGTTTTTTTCTGACAAATTTTGATTGCTCTTGTTATGTGTTAAAAATAATTATATTGTTGATCTAATGGTTTATTAAATAATTTTCTAAAAAGGAAATATTTTAAATGTTATTTTAAAATATTATAAATGACAATTGCTGTGGTTCATACAACTATAATAGTCTGTATATGTGTACAATTAACACAAAAATAACTCCATGTCAAATTTTTCATACTTCTATTAAACCAGGAAATAAAATAAAATGTTGCCTTTTTGAAAAGTTATGTAGCAATTAATTCATTTTACTTTATAATTAACCAATTTGAACTATTTTTGAAATCTACAACTTACAAGGATTTGCACATAAGAAAACATACTTAAGTATGAATAAAAAAAATTCTATATGCTTATAAAATATAATAAACAACTTAAAACGAAGAACCGACTGGGCCTTGCTCTGCTGTACAGTTGGGGGTGGAGTGCACCTTGTTCAAAGGATAGGTCATTACAATGGATTTGTTAAATTTGAATGCAATGATAGGTATCATTGTATACGAGTAATGATTCTGAACAGAGATGATATGTTGGTCTAGAATAGGTATATTATAATATAGTATGTTATATTTAAATTGAAATATAATGCAATAGTATGCAATTTCGTAAAAATTTAAATTTCAAATGATCATAAAATTTTTTATTTGAATATTTGTAAACGTGAATTGTTGCCGATTTTGGCTTCTAGTAATAAAAAAATAGCAACATATTCTTTTCCAGATCATAAGTAGTCATATGGGAACCGAGTTTGCTTAAGACTTTACCAAATGTTTCAAAGTTATAGATATTTTTAATTAACATCCACCAACGTAGATTGATTGAAAAAAAGTGAATTAAATTTTATGAATATTGTAATGATATGCACAATTATGCTGCATTAACATTAACAATTTAAATAAAATCACATAATTATAATACTTAATATATTAAATAATAATACCCTAGGTTTAAGTAATTTGTAACAAACTATTACATTAATTATTTTAATCATTAATCATATTACATCAATATAATGATTAAAATAATTAGTTTTTAAGAAGATTATATTATATATCGTTTTATTAACTATGATAAAATATTAAATTATGCCATAAGCAATTAAACAAATAACGACAACGGCAATCACACTTTTTGGGTAGATCCATAAAAGAAAAAAAACATCAAATCACTCGCGGCAGAGCGTCCAGAGGACTCTTCCAAGCACTATCAAATACGTACATTTATACATTCAAAAAGAACGGGTGGGCCTCGCTTTGCTGTACAGTTGGGGGTGGAGTGTACCTCGTTTATAGGATAGGTCATTATTACAATGGATTTGTTAAATTTGAATGTAATGATAGATATCATTGTATACGAATAACGATTCTGAACGGAGTTAATATGTTTGTCTAATATGTGTACATAATAATATAGTATTTTATATTTAAATTGAATTATAATGCAATTTCGTAAAAATTTAAATTTAAAATAGTCAAAAAATTTTTCCTCTTAAGTCTGGTTAAATTTTTTTTATATATTTTTGAAGGTAAACTTATGGACAACCTAGTGTTAAAGTTTTGAATCTAAAGTCTAAACAGAAAAAATTTTATGAATTTTCAACTACAAAATAACTTGCAAATTATCGCGGTTTTAACATATTTTATACAAATTTGAACTTTATGGGCTTATAAAAAAATTTGAGTGAAACCATCTCCGATATTTTTTAGTTACAATTAGTATTACTTATATTTAATTCTTTAATTCATTTTAAAGAGTTTTCAGACAGCCAAAACAATTTTATATATATTTAAAAAAAAAAACTTACAAAAATCGAAAATTTAAATTGTCTATAAATAAGTCAAAATACTTTGAAAACTTAACTATGTATAGAGAATACCCATATAAATATTTGGTAAAAATTTCAAGTTGTTACGGTTTTTTGTTTTTGAGTTAGAGCAAATTTCAAAAACCGATATGATTTGTCAGTCTAGAATTTTATATATTATATTTTACATGTAATTTTATGTCAATATTCGCTGTTCAAACGCTTATTAAAAAAATTTGTGCCTATGGATTTTAATGATTTTTGAATGACAATAAAAACTCCTTGTGTGGAATGTTCTATTAAATTTTCAAGTATTTTGTATTAGTCAATTTTTTTTTACCACCGATTATAAAAAAAGTAAAAAAATCGATTTTTTTAAATGCCTATAAGTGGCTTAAAAATCAATATAATATTTTGAAAAAAAATATGACATAAAGGAAATGTCTATCTTAACAACTGGTAAAAATTTCAAGTTTCTGCGACTTATACTTTTTGAATTATAACAAATATTTAAAATCGTTTAACCATAAATTGCTATTTTATGCAATTTCGTAAAAATTTAAATTTCCAACGGTCATGAAATTTTTTCCTTTTGGTCCGGTAGAATTTTTTTTATTTATTTCTGAAGATTAGCTTATGGACAAACTAGTGTCAAAATTTTGAACCTTAAGTATAAACAGAAAAAATGTTATGAATTTTTATCTACAAAATAACTTGCAAATTATCGTGATTTTGACACATTTT